>CM055122.1:825081124-825256124 GCA_029206835.1 Rana muscosa | reverse complement strand
TATATATATATATATATATATATATATATATATATATATATTTATTTATTTATTTCTGTCTTTTCATTTGTTTAGCAAAAATAAACTCAGTGGTGATTTAACCACTTCCCTACCCAGCCATAGTCAAATGACGTCCACAGATGGGATCTCCCATCCTGGGTGGACATCATATGACGTCCTCGGCTTTGTAGGGGGATATCTGAATGATGCCTGCAGCTAGAGGCATCATTCAGATATCCTTTTGAAGTGCCGGCGATTCTGCGCACCATAAGAACGATCATAGCGGCGGTTCCGCCGTTGATCGTTCTTACAGGCGGCGGGAGGGGACACCCCCCCCCCTCCCGCCGCCATCCGGTGCTTCTCCGGGCTCCCCGTGCGATCGGGGACCCGGAGCGAATCTTCCGGCGCCGTTGGTGGGGTCACGTGATGAGCATAGAGTTGACTGGTGACCAGATGGTCACCAGTCATCTCTATGATCGTCGGAGGCCCGGGCGCGATGTGATGACGTCACGCCCGGGCCTCAAATGTAAACAAAGCCGCCATTACGGCTGTAAGTATGAGATCAGTGAAATTTTTTTCACTGATCTCATGCTTTCCAGCCTGGAGGAGAGATGTGGGGTCTTATTGACCCTGCATCTCTCCATAGAGAGGACCTGTCACACACATTCCTATTACAAGGGATGTTTACATTTATTGTAATAGGAATAAAAGTGATCAAAAAAAAAAAAAGTAAAATCATTGTAAAAAAAAAAAAAAAATAAGTAAAAAAAATAAATAAATAAAAAAATAAAAATTTAAATGTCCCTGGTAGCTCGCGATCAGAAGCGAATGCACACGTAAGTCGCCCACATATGTAAACGCCGTTCAAACCACGCATGTGAGGTATTGGCGCGTGCGTTAGAGCGTGTGCAACAATTCTAGCACTAGACCTCCTCTGTAATTCTAACTTGGTAACCTGTAAAAAAAATTAAAGCGTCACCTATGGAGATTTTTAAGTACCGAAGTTTGGCGCCATTCCATGAGTGTGCGCAATTTTAAAGCGTGACTTGTTAGGTATCTATTTATTCGGCGTAACATTATCTTTCATATTTTCCCAAAAAATTGGGCTAACTTTACTGTTTTGTTATTTTTTAATTCATAAAACCATTTTTTTTTTTTAAAAAAAAAGGCATTTGAAAAATTATTGCGCAAATATCGTGCAAGAAAAAATGTTGCAATGACCGTCATTTTATTCCCTAGGGTGTCTGCTAAAAAAACATATATAATGTTTGGGGGTTCTGAGTAATTTTCTAGCAAAAGAATGATGATTTGTACATGTAGGAGAGAAGTGCCAAAATAGGCCCGGTATTGAATAGGTACAAAAAGCCCTGTATTGAAGTGGTTAAATACCACCTATGGCATTACGGTGTGTTTGCAAAGCTTCAAAAGTTTTTATTTCCCATTTTATCCTTGTGTTTTTTTTTTCCAACACACAGGGCATTTGAGAAGTGTTGCCTGATGCAACATGAACACCTGTACAACACATCCTAAATGCTCATCGATGCTATAGGTGCGTTAATGTGCTTTTAGGCTGCTTTAAAATGTTACAAATGTGGGAAAGAGCCCTTAGTTTCTGTTACGGAAGGTTTGCCTTAACCACTTCCCATCCTGCCCATGTACATATGACATCCAGGAAACTCCCATCCTGGGTGGACGTCATATGACGTCCTGGGCTTCCCGGCCGTCTAGGGGGCGTGCGCCCGCCGCATCGCTCAGGACCCGGTGCGCGAGCCCGGCGGCCGCAATGTCTGCCGGACACCCGCGATTGCCCGTGATCACAGCAGGACCGTGGATCTGTGCGTGTAACCACACAGATCCACGTCCTGTCAGAGGTGAGGAGGCCGATGTGTGTTCCCAGTACAGAGAACAGATCGGTCTCCTCCCCTTGTGAGTCCCGCCCCCTACAGTTAGAATCACTCCCTAGGGAACATATTTAACCCCTTGATCGCCCCCTAGTGTTAACCCCTTCCCTGCCAGTTACATTTACACAGTAATCGGTGCAGTTTTATAGCACTAATCGCTGTATAAATGTGAATGGTCCCAAAAATATGTCAAAACTGTCCGTTATGTCCGTCACAATGTCACGGTCACAATAAAAATCGCAGATCGCCGCCATTACTAGTAAAAAAAATAAAAATGCAATAAATCTGTCCCCTATTTTGTAGACGCTATAACTTTTGCGCAAACCAATCAATATACGCTTATTACGATTTTTTTTTTTTTTGATTTTTTTTTTTTACCAAAAATATATGTAGAAGAATACATATCGGCCTAAACTGAGGAAAAAAATTGTTTAAAAAAAAAAATTGTGATATTTATTAAATCAAAAAGTAAAAAATATTGTGTTTGTTTTTTTTCAAAATTGTCGCTCTTTTTTTGTTTTTAGCGCAAAAAAATACTGCAGAGGTGATCAAATATCACCGAACGAAAGCTCCATTTGTGGGGAAGAAAAACATAAAGATTTAATTTGGGTACAGTGTTGTATGACCGCGCAATTGTCATTCAAAGTGCGACAGCGCTGAAAACTAAAAATTGGTCTGGGCAGGAAAGGGGTGAAAATGCCCTGTATGGGAGTGGTTAAAGAGTTGTTCCAGCCTGGGGGGGGGAAATTAACAGTCCGCAGCTACAAATACTGTAGCTGCTGACTTTTAATATAAGGACACTTACCTGTCCAGAGAGTTCGCAATGTCAGCACCCCCAAGCCGTTCCGTCCATCGGCTCTGGGTGCAGGCATCTTCACTAAGGGAAACAGGAAGTGGAGCCTTGCGACTTCACAGCCTGGTTCCTACTGTGCATGCGTGAGCCATGCTGCACTTTCTGAATGGTCCCGCTGTCTTCTGGGACCAGTGTCTCTCCCAGAATGCAGCGGGGGGGGAGGGGCCCAGAAGTTTTGTAGATCGATGCACAACGATGCACCGATCTTGCACAGAAGTGGGTGCAGGTTACCTGTTTTTGAAAGGTATCCGCTCCCCTCTCCCCCCTGAAAGGTGCCAAATGTGGCAGCGGAGGGGGTTATAAGCAAACAAGCTTTACCTTTTGGGTGGAGCTTTAACTTCTAGCAGCCTCTGTTGGAACTGTCCTGTGGTAAAGCTGAAAATACAGACTCAACTAAAAACTGAACACACCCCTCCATCCACGCTATAGAGCACGGATGAATGAAACTTTAAAGGGGTTGTAAAGGTTCGTTTTTTATTTTCTAAATAGGTTCCTTTAACCCCTTCCTTACTGGGCACATATACCCCTTCCTGCCCAGGCGAAATTTCAGCTTTCAGCACTGTCACGCTTTGAATGACAATTGCACGGTCGTGCGACGTGGCTCCCAAACAAAATTGACGTCCTTTTTTTCGCACAAATAGAGCTTTCTTTTGGTGGTATTTGATCACCTCGGCGTTTTTTATTTTTTGCGCTATAAACAAAAATAGAGCGACAATTTTGAAAAAAAAGCAATATTTTTTGATTTTTGCTAGAATAAATATCCCATTTTTTTTTTTTTTATATATATTTTTTTCCTCAGTTTAGGCCGATACGTATTCTTCTACATATTTTTGGTAAAAAAAAATCGCAATCAGCGTTTATTGATTGGTTTGCACAAAAGTTATAGCGTTTAGAAAATAGGGGGATAGTTTTATGGCATTTTTATATATATATATTTTTTTTTATTAGTAATGGCGGCGATCAGCGATTTTTTTTTTTTTTTTTTTTTTTTTTTTTTGTGACTGCGACATTATGGCGGACACATCGGACACTTTTGACACTAATTTGGGACCATTCACATTTATACAGCGAACAGTGCTATAAATATGCACTGATTACTGTATAAATGTGACTGGCAGGGAAGGGGTTAACACTAGGGGCGAGGAAGGGGTTAAATGTGTTCCCTGGGAGTGATCGTTACTGTGGGGGGAGGGGACTGACTGGGGGAGGTGACCGATCTGTGTCCCTATGTAGAAGGGACACAGCATCGGTCTCCTCTCCCTGACAGGACTTGGATCTCTGTGTTTACACACACAGAGATCCATGTCCTTGTCTCTGTAACCGCCGATCGCGGGTGCCTGGCGGACATCGCGGCCGCCAGGCACGCGCATCGGCATTGCAGTGAAGCGCCGGGCACGTGCGCGCGCCGCCGGCGGCGCTCGTGCGCCCCCCAGTGGCCAAATAGCGGAGGCCGTATAATAACGGCCTCCCGGCATTTGACAACCACCTTGCGGCCGTATATTCTCGTACGGCGGGCGCGAGGTGGTTAAGCTAGTGCATTGTTGGTTCACTTAAATTTTCCTTCCATTTCCCTTCTAAATATTTTTTTTCTTTGTCTGAATTTCTCACTTCCTGTTCCTCCTCAGTAAGCTGTTCTGGCTGACTCCACACCACTCGGATGATGGTGTGAAGTTTAGTGAGGAGAAACAGGAAGTGAGAAATTCAGACAAAGAAAAAAAACATTTAGAAGGTAAATCAAAGGAAAAGGTAAGTGAACCAACAATGCACTAGCTTAAAGGAACCTATTTAGAAAATAAAAAACAAACCTTTACAACCCCTTTAAGTTTGACTATTTAATTTTAACAGCTGGCCCTGCCAGCTGTCAAAATACCTAAACAGCGGTTGCATCTGTTTGGCTGCTGCTTTTATGCCCGCCTCCTTTGACTTGTCAGTCGAGGAATGTCGGAGGGGATGGGGCCACCAGGGCCACCCTTTGAGCATATTTCGCCCAGTTCTTCAAAAACCAGTCGAAATTCATACAGTGTATGGTCAACACAAAGGTTTGGGTTATGAGACATACAGTATGAGGACCATAGTATCTGGCCTTGCGTCTCATATCATGATGACTTGATTTGTTTCTCTCCCCGCAGGGCTGATGGAGGAGTCAGCAACAACAGTTTTGTCATGCAGATGACAGCAGATTTGCTTGGCCAAGTTATTGATAAACCAAAGCACACAGACATGTCCTCCCTTGGAGCAGCGTTTCTAGCCGGACTAGCTGTAGGTGAGTATTTCACAAAATGTCACTGTTGCTATAATAAAAGTACCAGAATCATGCATTGGATCTAGGATTGGCAATGGAAAAGTCAGATTTTTATAATCCAGCCACAGTATTGATTAAAATACTGAATTTGTTTAAATACTCCAATGTGTCCCTTTTTGCTTTAAGGGATTTGGTCCAACAAGGAGGAACTGAAGAAACTGAGAGAACCTGAGCTTCTTTTTGAACCACAGCGTAAACTTAAAGACTATGAGAACACTATGGCTGAATGGGAGCTGGCACTGCAGAGATGCTCCAACTGGTATAATGACTTTTGAGACCTGCGAGTCCTACACAGTTACAATATTGGCGTTAATTGTTCTCGTAAATCTCCTGTGAACTTGAACTGAAATATGTAGGCATTATTTGGAAGGAAATAATTGACAGGGTTGTAACTGTCTCCTATAGTAACCTACTGTGAACTTGTACTTGATAACCAGTAACTGTCTTTTGTTTTAGTACTCTTTATTTCTATGCTGTTCTTAGACCGTTCTTTTCTTTTCTACAACTCCATTAGTGCTGCTAATACTGTATTATTATTTTATTTTACACAATAGGATTTACCCACAGGGTGTTAAGTGGGTAAAGTCTCCTAGGGGCTCTTTCAGATGAGGGACAGTAAAAACAGGCGGCTGAGCCGCCCACCCAAATTTTGACAATACAGCAAGACAAGGCTGTATATGTACTGTGATGCTTTGCTTCACGGCTGCTGCCTTTTTAAATCTGGAAGCAGAATTTGACTTAAGTTCAATGAGGGCCACATCTCAATCGCGATCCGAATGAACAATAAACAAGTTCAGTAGGTTTCCTAATGCCAGTTAGCTGCTGTACCGCAAGTCTGAAAGAAGCCTAAAGGATGGATCTAGGTGTGGTTGTAAATGGGGTTTATTTGAAACTGAGACCAGCCACTAGTGGTGTACCACAAGGCTCTGTACTAGGTCCTCTTCTATTTATTCTACATGTAAATGATATAACTGAAGGTTTGGTGGGTAAGGTATGTCTTTTTTCTGATGACACAATAGGGTTGATATCCCTGGAGGTGTCGAACATGATTTGGCATTGCTGGAAGATTGCTCAAAGTAAAATTGCAGTTCAACATATTTAAATGCAAAATAATGCACCTAGGAAAAAGGAATCCTCTGCTAGTGTGGGAATATTGTTAGGCCATTAATACGGAGGAAAAAAAAATTGGAAGTACTTATTTCAGATGATTGTAAAATGAGCAACCGGTGTACCCTGGCGCTGGAGAAAGCAAATTTAATTTTGGGGTCTTTTACTAAAGGAATTCTCCTATATGTTTAGTTAAGCCTGCCATAGACGGTTCTATTTTTGGCTGGTTCAGCAGGAAATTCAAACCATGTATGGGCAGGATGAATGTACCCAAGTTGAGCAATTTCTCAACTTGTGTATAACCAGCCTGCTGGATTTTACATGCGATTGTTGCTAGTGACTGTTAAAGCTGCTAGCAATAATCACTGTCTTCTCCCAGCAGACTCTCCACTTGGAGAAAACAATGGGTTGGCTGGAGGGATTCTCCTGTCAACACTGCCCGTCTTGATGGGGGAAATCAAACGGGTTGCATGAAAGAAATACGCTCCTTCTATGGCCAGCCTTAGACTTCATTTGGAATACTGTGTCCAGTTCTGGAAACCTCACTTACAGCATTGATAAGATGGAACAAGTTTAGAGAGGGGCAACACAAATGGGGAAAAGTCTGGGGGGGTAAAAAAATATCAAGAGAAACTTCAGGAACTGAAGAAAAAAAATATTTACAGTTTGGAGGGAAAGGGCAGACACGACTGATACATTTTTAAAGTGATATTAAAGCTTTGGATTTTTCTTACATCAAAATAACAAACCTGTCATACTTGCCTGCTCTGTGCAGTTGTTTTGCACAGAGCAGCCCTGATCCTCCTCTTCTCGAGTCCCGCGCCAGCGCTCATGGTCCCTCTCCTGTTGAGTGCCTCTAGAGCAGTGATGGCAAACCTTGGCCCCCAGATGTTTTGGAACTACATTTTCCATAATGCTCAACTACACTGCAGAGTCATGAACATCATGGGAAATGTAGTTCCAAAACATCTGGGGTGCCAAGGTTCACCATCACTGCTCTAGAGCAAGCAGCTTACTATTGTGCCGTCTGGGCAGGCTTGCTCCTGAGCCACTTTGCTGCGTGTCCAATTCACACAATCACAGCTGTGATTTGACCCCACCCCTCTTTCTCCTCATTAGTTTACTGGCTATGATTGACAGCAGTGGGAGCCAATGGCTCCTGCCACTGTCAGCCAATGAGGAGGGAGAGTCCCTGGAGAGCCAAGACTCTTGTGCACAGCGCTGGTAGAAGATCGGGCTCAGGTGAGTATTGAGGGGGCTGCTGCACAGAGAAGGTTTTTACCTTCATGCATTAGAATGCATGAAGGTAGAAAAGCTTAAGCCTTTAGAACCACTTTAAATATAATAAAACCCTAAATACATTAAAGCCTCTGGGCACAACAATAAAACTACCCTTACAGTGCCCCCTACCCACACATTGCAAGTGTTAAATACTTTTTCGATCTAGGGGTAGAGAAACAAGATGTCAAACCTTTCCTCGCTCCTGCAGACAACCTCTATCTATGAAAGCAGTCCCCCGCAGTCTCTAAAGCATTTACCCACCCCCTCATTTGCATAGCTAGACTATTGGTCCTACATTGTATGTGCTGATGCAGAGGGACCGCTTACAGCTTTGGAGTGTCAGGGAGAAGAAGAGCTGAATATGGTAAGTAACACGGCCTCCTTCCTCCTAACCCCTGGAGTTAACAAGCATTTAACGCTTGCAGTGCAGGGGGGGGGGCACTGTAAGGATATTTAGTGCCCAGGGTTAGGCTTGAAGGATATAAATAACGTTCAGGAGGGCCGGATTTTCAATATAAAAGGAAGATCAAGAACATGGGGCCACACCTAGGCGAACTGAGCAGAAGTGAAGTGTACCTGTCATAAATGGGTACCTGCTTCAAGGAAAAAAGTAGTAGAGGAGAAAGGAAGAAAGTTGAACTGTGGGCTATTGCACTATTTATTGATTTACGTTCTTATTAACCCTGTTTACGACCGCTATACACTTCTATGGGGCAGGTGGACCTTGGCACAAAGCTGCTGCATCTTTGCCTCGCTGTGTAATTCTGGGGTGCGTTCTGTTGGCTCCCCTAGGACTGTAACCAAGCAGTCGCTGATTGCTCACGGTCACATGCTGATGATCAAGAGTCGGAGCTATGGGCTTCTGATGGTGTCAGCACTGTGTAGCCAATCACAGTGCATAAAGATTAAGAGCCCTTCCTACTGGCCTTGGATGGGTTGCGCCCCAGTGTAAAGGGGGCTAACTTTTTTTAAAATTAACTTTGAGCTCAATCCTGATATTAACAGTTGGTAAAACAGTTATACAGAAGATGCAGATGCAATTTACAAAACTTTACTGGTACTACAGTAAGAGGCCTAATGATATTTATATATCCTTAGTATGAAACGAGTTCTTTTACACTACCTATATTTCTATTGTTTCACAAAATGCTCCAGTCATCTACCAAAAGACATCCCTTGACTCCTTCCTGGGGGAGGAGAAGGGGTTCTAACCTGGAACGTTTGTAAGCTCAGCCAGCATGCTATGACATGCCAACATCCACACAGCACTGAAATGTCAGTTTGGGATGGATTTAGCTTTCAGATGAACAGGGAAGACGTTTCAGAAGCAGGTGGGGGAAATGAATACATCTCGTAAGTATGCAACTAGGAAAACACATTGAAAACTAACTCCCCAAAAAAAGAGTCTGGCCCTGGGGCCATTGTAATTGCAAGTGATACAAGTAACGTGAGTTCTGATTTATTATATACTGCATCTACTGTGGTTACAGCAAATCCGGACTAATGTAAAGCTCAACTGCAGGCAACTTTTAATGCTTTGTTTTCCATTAAAATGGGCCCAGGCAGGGTACAAATTAAAATAAAACAAATAAATGATAAAAAAATACCTTTTAGGTTGCACTACTCACCTTCAATACAGAGCTGTGCCCTGCAGTATTTTTTTCACCACAAGTTGTCCCTTGAAAGAATTGGGCTTCAAAAGTCATAAATGTGTTCAAATAAAGAAGGTGGATTGTTTTAGAGCATGATATGACGATGTAATGTGTGATTACCTCAGATTTGCGCTGTGTCTGTGTACAATGTACTAAATAACTGAAATTATACTGTAAATAATGGTTGTAATAGACATCTGATACTCCAAACTGCAGAAACATGTTTTATTTTATAAAAAAAATACAGTAAAAGCTTGTTGGCGACATTTTGCTGTTTTGTGTCTTGTTTGAAAAGACCAACTAAATGTTACAAAAATGTTTTCTTGTTTGCAACACATAAAATGATCTGACCTAGGTGTTTGTATGTATTGATCAGTCGAGTCAACTCTTTTGCAGACTCTAATGCCCCGTACACACGATCGGACCTTTGTCTGACCAAACTCAACGAAATTCCGACAAAAATAGAACATGTTCTATATTTAAACTCCGATGGAATTCATCGGAATTTCTCCGATGGGGCACACACACGGTAGGAATTTTTGATGGAAAAAGTCAGTCGGACTTTTTCCATCGGAAATTCCTATCGCGTGTACAAGGCATTACAGGTTTTCTTCTAAGAATGCCCTGTATTTTGCTCCATCCATCTTCATGTTTGAATTTTGTCTCATCTGACCACAGCACCTTCTTCCACATGTTTGCTGTGTCCCCACATGGCTTCTAGCAAACTGCAAATGGGACTTTTTATGACTTTCTTTTAACAATGGCTTTCTTCTTGCCACTCTTCCATAAAGGCCAGATTTGTGGAGTGCACGACTAATAATTGTCCTGTGGACAGATTCTCCCACCTGAGCTGTGGATCTCTGCAACCAAGGACTCCAGTGCTGTGAGGCAGAAGTACTAACCGCAAGGTAACTGCTGCCCTACCTGGGCTCATAAGGCAGGAGAACCTTCTGTGTAATCTCCGGACCTGCCTTGTCTACCAGTAATGTGTTGAGGCCATCCATGCTTATTAGAGACTACTGGAAACTGTTCTGACTGACCATATGCTTTACAATCTGATTGTACAATCTTCCTTAGATCTACCATTAACTATGTAGTACAAGGCCTTCCTGACTTAAAGCTTTTTATACACTTTACATAGTTGGTTTGGACCAAATGAACGCGAGGCTGCATACAGCACTGTGTTCCGGGTTGGAGCCAAGACTTCCAGTCTTGTACCCGGAACACAATAGGTTCTATCTAATCGGCGCTCAGCCATTCAGAGAAAGTGATGTACTTTAGCAATAAATACAAAGCTTTGTTTGGCTGAGTCAGAGAGGCAGGCTTATGATGTCACAACCTCTTGCTAGAATTCATCGCATTCTCTGAATGGCTGAGCACCAATCAGATAGACTCCTACTGTGTCCCAGGTATAACACTGGAGGTCTCGGCTCGAACCCAGAACACAGTGCGGTATGCTGTATATAGATAGCCTCAGCTACATGCAGTTTATACTGCACATCCAGCTGCCTCACATCTTAGTGAGGGACAGTTCATTTCAGCCAGCTTGGTCCAAACAATCTATGTAAAATGTATTAAAAGCTGGAGTTCAGTTTTAATACTAATTGAGTGGATCATTTAGGCCCCTTTCACACGGGCGGACCGTATGTCCGTTTCTTTACCCATCCGTTTTCGGATGGAAAACGGACATATATGTATCCCTATGGGATAGCAGATGTCAGCGGATGAACATCCGCTGACACCCGATCTCACCCGTGTCCGCTATGCTCCGTTTTTCAGGATAGAAAATTTTCTATTTTTCTATCTGTCTGCGGATCGGATGAACACTGACAGATGGTCCGTGTTTATCCAATCCCCCCCCCCCCCCATAGGGGAGAGTGGAGATCTGATAGGGCGGTCCCTGCACAGTGTGCGGGTACCGCCCAGTCATCCGCCGGCTCAGAGGGGATCAACTGAGCGATCCCCGCTGAGCAAGCGGAGGTTCACGGGGCGGATCATGACTGATCCGTCCCGCGTGAAAGGGGCCTTAGGCTTGTCCTCATAGGCCACCGTTTTGGTAACTGATAGTGTTTTTATTTCTGTCCTGAATGCTGTTGGAGATTTTCCCCCTCAATTCTTGTCTATTAAAACCGTTGTTACCGGGCAGTAAGTGAGATGAAATCTCTCGCCTTGGATAGCAGTAAAAACCCAACAGTGGTTCTAATCCTGCTCCTACAATCGTTTTGGACTGGCACAAAGTTTTTTCATGTAGTCTAAACATCAGTCTCTAAAGTCTCACCTTTTAGCCATTTAAATCTTTAATGAGAGAAATGCAGGGGTCACCATAGCTGATCTGCTGCAAAATAAAGAAATTCTGCATACTTTTTATCAGTCTCATTGCCTTGCCAGGAACTTGTGTGTGTACCAGTTTTGGTATGGCTCCCTCTGCTGGCCACTACACAGATTTCTGTCCCTAGTCCTTTCTGTACGCTGCTCTACAATTGCTGAAACCTTTATCTCTGGCACGTAAAAATGTTTATATAAAATTATGCTAAGAGGTTTATATCATAGGTGTAATTTAACACCCCCCCCCCCCATCTTAAAAGTTTTAAGTTCTTTTTATTTCTTCTGTTCATTGGTATAAAAAAAAATGTACTATATAAAATTTGCAATGTACACTAAGAAAAATTGTTTTGCAAAGATCACTGGTCAAGCTGGGATAAAGTGTATATGTTTTCTACTTTGTTCTATTCCCATATATTTCTATTGAGTTTTACATAATCTGAATACAAAAGCTTAGATAAACTTCAAGCACATAAGGATACATAGGCTAAAAACAAAGGGACATCTATATGTACATTAAGGTATCACACACACATATATATATATATATATATATATATATAGTGTGTGTGGGCAATGTATGGGATTGTGACTGCAGCCATCGCTGACTGTTAGAATACAGTAGCCTAGCAAGGGGTTTTTATTAATTTGTGCTGTATAGCATGGATGGACAAGTCAGTTTTTTTTCCGTTCAGTTTGTAGACCAGCTGACCTAAGTTCAGTGTATGGCTGGCCTAAGTTTGGCTTTAAAGCTGAACTCCACGTTAAGAAAATATTGTGTAGATACAAGAGGCATGGGTATTCTTACTGGATTCTTGGTGTGCTTTGTGTATTTCTTCTGGATCTGTGCAGTAATCCAGTGTGAAACTTTACCTCTGTGCAGAGCTTTCTGTAATAAAGACCGGTCATTGTTGCTCTCTCCTTGCGCAGGGAGACTGGTCTTGTCTCCGCCCCCTCCTGTAAGTTTCTGCAAGCAGCCTGTAGTAGGTGGAGTCTGCTGGGCCCCTCCTACAGCTCTGCTCTCCACACAGCTAAATACAGCACAGTGATGATGTCATTGCTACTTTACAAAATAATATCTGGGTTTCTAAAGACATTTGTTACACACAAAAAGTGGATTTATACCCTTTGTGTCTATTGAGGAATATATTTAAATAAAAAAACAATTTTTTTGTTGCCTGTAGTTCAGCTTTACGTACTCAATGATAACTTTATTGGTGGTCCTTTTTATATTTGTAAAATTATTTTGGTTTAAACTTTATTTTTTTTCTGGAGTGCAAAGGGACTAAAGTGGGGTACACACTTTAAGAAAATCCAGTGAACAATCGTCCGATTTTCTTTGTGGTTTCACAGCAAATCAGAACCAATGAAGGAAAATTTGTAGGAAAATTCTCGTACTACAAATGCTTTTTTGTTGTTGTTTACTGTTTCTGATCATGCGCAGTCTTTCAATTCAGATTTTTCTCGTACGAAAACGGTACACATTAAATGAAAATCATTCGTTCTTTTCCCTATGAGAAATATTTGGAGCTTAGCAAATTTTCGTTTAGAAGCTCGGAATCTGCTGTTTGAAAGTTGTATACACTATGTGAAAATTGTACGAAAGTTTCTCGGACAAAAATGTTCACCTGATTTTCCTATTATAGTGTACGAGCCTATACACATACTGTATCATATACAGTGGGTACGGAAAGTATTCAGACCCCCTTAAATTTGTCACTTTGTTATATTGCAGCCCTTTGCTAAAATCCATTTAAGTTAATTTTTTTCCTCATTAATGTACACGCAGCACCCCACATTGACAGAAAAACACAGAATTGTTGACATTTTTGCAGATTTATAAAAATAAAAAAATAAACTGAAATATCACATGGTCCTAAGTATTCAGACGCTTTGCTGTGACACTCATATGTTTAACTCAGGTGCTGTCCATTTCTTCTGATCATCCTTGAGATGGTTCTACACCTACATTTGAGTCCAGCTGTGTTTGATTATACTGATTGGACTTGATTAGGAAAGCCACACACCTGTCTATATAAGACCTTACGGCTCGGTTCACACAGGGGCGACTCCGGACGCGACTTCAGGTCGCCCTGAGTTGCCCCAAGTCGCGCTATTTTTAAAACTAATTGAAGTTGATAGAGATGTTTTAATGTACACGACTGCGGTCGCTCCGACTTAAAAAAAGGTCCCTGTACTACTTCAATTCGACTCCTAGGCGACCTGTACCCATTGATTTCAATGGAAGTCGCTCAGAAGTCGTATTCCCTGTCTTAACAGGAGCAACTCTCCAGGAAAAGAACACATATTTTTCAGGCAAACCCGTCCCTCCCCCTCCCTCCCACAGAGCTGATTCTTGTTTTATTGGCCACTGGAATGTCTCCTGTCCTGGAAGCGACTTCAAGTCGTGTTGTAAATCACCACAAGTCGCACTGAGGTCGCCCTGTGATTCATGCTCAAGTTGTGTCTGAGTTGCCTCTCAAAGTCGCGCTGGAAGTCGTGTTGCCCCTGTGTGAACCGAGCCTACAGCTCACAGTGCATGTCAGAGCAAATGAAAATCATGAGGTCAAAGGAACTGCCTGAAGAGCTCAGACAGAATTGTGGCAAGGCACAGATCTGGCCAAGGTTACAAAACAATTTCTGCTGCACTTAAGGTTCCTAAGAGTACAGTGGCCTCCATAATCCTTAAATGGAAGACGTTTGGGACGACCAGAACCCTTCCTGGAGCCGGCCGTCCCGCCAAACTGAGCTATCAGGGGAGAAGAGCCTTGGTGAGAGAGGTAAAGAAGAACCCAAAGATCACTGTGGCTGAGCTCCAGAGATGCAGTCGGGAGAAAGTTGTAGAAAGTCAACCATCACTGCAGCCCTCCACCAGTCGGGGCTTTATGGCAGAGTGGCCCGACGGAAGCCTCTCCTCAGTGCAAGACACATGAAAGCCTGCATGGAGTTTGCTAAAAAAAACACCTGAAGGACTCCAAGATGGTGAGAAATAAGATTCTCTGGTCTGAGACCAAGATGGAACTTTTTGGCCTTAATTCTAAGCGGTATGTGTGGAGAAAACCAGGCACTGCTCATCACCTGTCCAATACAGTCCCAACAGTGAAGCATGGTGGTGGAAGCATCATGCTGTGGGGGTGTTTTTTAGCTGCAGGAACAGGACGACTGGTTGCAATCGAGGGAAAGATGAATGCGGCCAAGTACAGGGATATCCTGGACGTAAAACCTTCTCCAGAGTGCTCAGGACCTCAGACTGGGCCGAAGGTTTACCTTCCAACAAGACAATAACCCTAAGCACACAGCTAAAATAACAAAGGAGTGGCTTCACAACAACTCTGTGACTGTTCTTGAATGGCCCAGCCAGAGCCCTGACTTAAACCCAATTGAGCATCTCTGGAGAGACCTAAAAATGGCTGTCCACCAACGTTTACCATCCAACCTGACAGAACTGGAGAGGATCTGCAAGGAGGAATGGCAGAGGATCCCCAAATCCAGGTGTGAAAAACTTGTTGCATCTTTCCCAAAAAGACTCATGGCTGTATTCGATCAAAAGGGTGCAAATACTAAATACTAAGCAAAGGGTCTGAATACTTAGGACCATGTGATATTTCAGTTTTTCTTATTTAATAAATCTGCAAAAATGTCAACAATTCTGTGTTTTCCTGTCAATATGGGGCGCTGTGTGTACATTAATGAGGAAAAAAAATTAACTTGAATGATTTTAGCAAATGGCTGCAATATAACAGAGTGAAAAATTTAAGGGGGTCTGAATACTTTCCGTACCCACTGTATGCACATGTTTTAAAACTGATGAGTATAATAAAGACAGATCGTATCTTGAATCACTTTCAAGGGAGGGAAAAATATTGCCAGTAATAGATGGGTCCAATAAAAGGCAATAGACTTGCTTAATTCTCATTTACATACCCAAGTTAAATACATATTTCTTGTGTATGTAACCAAGACATGCAATTCAAGAAATATATATTTATGTGTGTGTGTACATTGTGGGCTGGTTGATATCTGAATTGGTGGCCTTTAGGCACATAGGGCACGTGTTTGCATGTAGATATCTTTTAGAGCTTTGGATTTGGGGGGGCAAAGAATGGGTTACTAGCAGGCCAGTCTCTGCCAAGTGCCGGGGAAATAATCTCTTTATGTTAGGGTCTCGGGGGAGGGGCAGGGAGGAAAAATCTGCATTCAGTACAACTCTAAAGAGGGTCTCCAGGAGCAGACATAAGGCCGATTATCCTCTTGGTTGCTGCCTTCTGAAAGTTGAGACGTACAGACGGCATATGGGTGACAGGTGGTCTAATCCAGTTAGTCAGGGAGCCTGAATTGGGGGGGACATTTAAAATGCAGCCTGTTCTTTCTGATATTAGAGCTTCTGCACCCTGCTGGAGTTTTCATTATCACGTGTCCCAAGCCAGCTTTATTTCATCATTCAATTATTTCCTAACACTCGCTTTCTGTTGAAATAAAAAAAAATAAAAAAATAGTTCTTTGCGTTTTCCTGAAGTTGCAGTATAAATTGCAATGTTCTGTTAAGTGTCTTAAATCAATCCTCATTATTTACCAGAACACGCTCTTTGTAAACTGATAAGTCACATAAAGAGTGCTTGCTTTGTAATCTGTTCCCTGTATGTTTTGCTTCCCTCTGGAGCCTAGGTATAGAGTATGAACATCCAGTTTATTGGAATAAAATATTACTTGCAAGTAAATCTAAACACATAGATTTTATAGAATTTCATCTCGATAAATCTCCTGCACCTTAATCTGCATGCAAGAACGTGGACTCTGTGGTTCTGCTCATCAGTGCCATATTGTTTAAGCCCCTTTATGACCAGCCATTTTTTGCGATACGGCACTGCGTTGCTTTAACTGACAATTGCGTGGTCGTGCGACGCTGTACCCAAATAAAATTTATGTCCTTTTTCCCCACAAATAGAGCTTTCTTTTGGTGGGATTTGATCACCTGTTTTTTTTTTTTTTTTTTGCGCTATAAACAAAAAAAAAAAACAACAATTTTAAAAAAATATATATATATTTTTTTTACTTTCTGCTATAAAACATATCCATTAAAAAAATGTACAAAATCTAATTTCTCCATCAGTTTACGGCAATATTTATTCTGCTACATATTTTTTGGGAAAAAAAAAATCCCATTAAGCGTATTATGATTGGTTTGCGCAAAAGTTTTAGTGTCTACAAACTATGGGATATTTTTATTGATTTTTTTTTTCTACTAGCAGTGGCAGGGATCAGTGACTTATTGTAGGACTGCCATATTGTGTGGCGGACAAATCGGACACTTTTTTGGGAACCATTGACACCAATACAGTGATCAGTGCTAAAAATATGCACTGTCACTGTACTAATGACACTGGCTGGGAAGGGGTTAACATCGGGGGCAAACAAAGGGTTAACTGTGTGCCTAAAACGTGGTTGGTTACTGTGGGGGAGGTGCTTGTACTATGGGAAGGCATCGATCTGTGTCTTTCCTACTGACAGAACGACAGTCTGACTTGTTTACATAGGCAGACCGCCGTTCTGTTTCCTTCCCAAACAATCTGCGGGTCCTGGCAAGCATAGAGTCTGCCAGACCTGCTGATCATCTCCCACTGTGTCCAATCACAGCGGGAGCAGTTCGCCGGCGGCACGTGGCCGCCTGCCCCAGACCTGGGAGTGTGAGATCTGGCACAGAGCAGCCGGCCTGCCTCAGTAAATGTACATGGGGTGGCCGCTAACCAGTTAAATATACACCGTGGGCTTGACTTTAAGGTAGATGACTCTGTTCACCTTGCAAAGTGAATGTTCACTGAGAGGGTGAAGCATAGACAAGGAAAATCCATTTTCTAAAAAGTTTCTTTGGAAATGAATGGGTAATAAAAGTGGACACACACACATACATAGTAGGTGAGGTTGAAAAAAGACACAAGTCCATCAAATCCAACATACATGCACAAACATAATTTAAAGATAATACAATTAATAACAGCTACTTACCTCTTCTGTTTTGTTTTTTGTTAAAACCGTGCCACCATTTAAAATAAATAAATAAAATGACAGCAGCCATTATCTGCTTTCTTTATTCTGTGCTGCCCTGCTGACGTTTGTTCTTGTTCTCACACATGTGCCGTATAGTCTGCTATTGAAGTCTATAGGGCACTTTTAGATTCAATATCAGTTTGTAGTTGTACATGCATCAGTTCTTGATCTATTGAAATAATAGAGTACATTCTCTTTGCTCAGACTTCACATTCATCAGCTCTTGATCTATTAAAATAAATAGGACTTTGAACATGCCCTACAAGCTTCAATAGACAAATAACAAATGCATGCACAGTATGAGCAGCGTATGCGAATAGTAGTTTGAATAGGTTGAGAGCCTGCACATGCACAAGATCAGGTGAGATTTTCCTAAAAAGCACTGATGACGTAGCCTTCCTAGGTGCAACTTTGAGGCCCTGGCTATGTCACCAGCACCTCAACAGACCAGGAAGTGGGTGAACATACAGTAGTTAGATTACTTTTTTTTTTTAATGTTACATATAACAAAAGACTGTAAGATGATTTGATGTCAGCATGTGTGGGTATTCATCAGGGACGTGCAGTCAGGAGAGGCAGGTAAGGCAGAGCTTCACCTGCAATGAAAAAAAAAAAAGTAGCTCGGCGACCTGGGGTCACAGATACCCCAATGTTGTAGCCAAAGTCCTACCCCACCACTGGTCAAAATTTGTGACTCCCTAGGACCTATGGTTCCAGAGATACGGGGCTCCTTGCGCAGATTGTCAGAAGCTACATACAGAGCGGCCAGTTTAAATACAAGTTGGCACACTGTTTGCAGCAGACTGAGAGGATGAGCTCACAGTGCCTCTCACTTCTTGTCAGAGGCACTGAGCTCAATGGACAGCTTGGAGCCTCTGGACCAATGGTAAAGCACCATTGGTCCAAACTGTCCAATAAAAACGCTGAAGTGGAGGCTCTCCTCTCACTGCAGTGTCATAGAATGGGGCATGTGTCTAAAAGACACATACTCCCTTCCAGCCCAGTCCTCTTAACTAAAAGGAAAAAACATGGGTTTATGGGTATAAGGTTTACCCATAATGCCAGGTTTTTATCACACAGTTAAGAGGGAGAAACTGCTGCTGCTGAAAAAGTATTTTTTTAATCAAGCTAAATAATATATTATTATGCTATATGTTATAACATAATTTGTTATTTATCTATTTACTGTAAAATTTACTAGTTTGAAGTTATATCTTCAAACTTCAGTAATTTGTCCGTTAAGCCACAGTTTTTGAAAATATAGTAATTACATTAACCACTTGCCGACCGCCGTGCCATTCTGCCATGTAGATATACGTCGGCAGAATGGCACGGCTGCGCAAAGTAACGTATATTTACGTCACTTTGAATTTTGCGCCGTGCGGGAGCTCGCGCCGCTGCCGCTAGCTCCGTGACCATGCCAGCGGACTCTATGTCCGCCGGTGTCCCGCGATCGTGTCACGGAGCTGCAGAATGGGGGAGAGGCCAGTGTAAACAAGGCATCTCCCCGTTCTGCCTAGTGACACAACACTGATCTTCTGCTCCCTGTAATCTGGAGCAGTGATCAGTGTCGTGTCACTCGTAGTCCAGCCCACCCCACAGTTAGAACACATCCCTAGGTCACACTTAACCCCTTCCCCACCCCCCTACTGGTTAACCCCTTCACTGCCAGTTCCATTTATACAGTAATCTTTACTTTTATAGCACTGATCGCTGTATAAATGTGAATGGTCCCAAAATAGTGTCAAAAGTGTCTGCCATAATGTCCCAGTCACGATATAAATCGCTGATCGCCGCCATTACTAGCAAAAAAAAAATTATTAATAAAAATGCCATAAAACTATCCCCTATGTTGTAGACGCTATAACTTTTGTCCAAACCAATCAATAAACGCTTATTGCGATTTTTTTTTTTTTTTTTTTTACCCAAAATATGTAGAAGAATACAGATCGACCTAAACTGAGGAAAAAATTTTGTTTTTTTTATAGATTTTTTTGGGGATATTTATTCTAGCAAAAAGTAAAAAATATTGCTTTTTTTTCAAAATTGTCGCTCTATTTTTGTTTATAGCGCAAAAAATAAAAATCGCAGAGGTGATCAAATACCACCAAAAGAAACCTCTATTTGTGGGAAAAAAAGGACGTCAAATTTGTTTGGGAGCTATGTCGCACGACCGCGCAATTGTCAGTTAAAGTGGTTGTAAACCCAATACAACCACTTTAACCTACAGGTAAGCCTAGATTAAAGTGGAGCTCCACCCTGAATTATTATTTTTTTTACCAAAAAGCGATCGGCCTCGGGGGGGGGGGGGGGCGCAACTTTGCGGGTGCCTAGGACAGGTAAGTGTCCTTATTAACAGTCAGCAGCTACAGTGTTTGTAGCTGCTGACTTAAAAAAATAAATAAATCACGGGTGGAACCCCGCTTTAAGGCTTACCTGTAGGTGCAAGAAATATCTCCCAAACCTAAAAGGTTTAGGAGATATTTGCAGAAATAGCGGCACCGATGTCTATGGCGCATGCGCCGTAGACATCGGGCGACGTTTTGTTGCACCCACCGGAGTTTTAGATTTCACAGTTCTTTTCAACACAAAACGGAGCTTATTTGCTTAAATACAGTATTTGGAAATCCGACGGACTGTTTAAATGTTAAATGTGAAAATCAGAGGTGTTCTGTCACATTAGCAACCATGTAAAGTCAGCAGGTTTGCTGCTGCTTTTAAAATTTAACATCTAAACAGTCCGTCAGATTTCCAAATACTGTATTTCAGCATATAAGCTCCGTTTTTTGTTTTGAAAATAACTGTGAAATCTAAAACTCCGGTGGGTGTAATGCGGCGTACACACGATCGTTTTTCATGCCGTTAAAAATGCCATTTTTAAAAATGGCCATTAAAACCGATCGTGTGTGGGCTCCAGAGCATTTTTAACGGCGTGAAAAACGGCCATTAAAAATTTCGAACATGCTCTATTTTTTCACGTCGTTTTTCATGTCGTTTTTTTTAACGACGTGAAAAACGATAGTGTGTATGCTTTTACGAGGGGAAAAAAAATGCGCATGCTCAGAATCAAGTATGAGACGGGAGCGCTCGTTCTGGCAAAACTAGCGTTCGTAATGGAGATAGCACATTCGTCACGCTGTAAAGGACTGAAAAGCACAAGGCTGAAAAGCGCGAATCGCCGCTCAACAAAGTTTACTAACATGAAGGGTGGCGCCATTCGAACGGAACTTCCCCTTTATAGTGCCGTCGTACGTGTTGTACGTCACTGCGCTTTGCTCGAGCGTTTTTTTTAATGATCGTGTGGATGCAAGACAGGCTTGAGAGGAAACATGAAAAAAAACGACGAGAAAAACGTCGGTTAAAAAAATGGCATTAAAACGTACGTGTGTACGCCGCATAAAAAGATGTCCTCTTGCCCCCTTCTCACTCTCATTACTGTGCAGGAGTGTGGGGTGTAGCAAGATGGCGGCAACAGAACGTCACTTCCGGAGCAATCTGTGATGGGGAGCCGAATGTGACAAGACACCGGATCGCAAAAAGTGGCCCGGCAGCCAAATCCTCCGGGGCTGAGGTGGTTAAAAACAATATATAATATTTATTTGTATATTACTTGCTTATGGTAATCAACCCCTTGTCACCCAGGCCATTCCTGACACTTCTCTCCTACATGTAAAAATCATAATTTTTTTGCTTAAAAATTACTCCGAACCCCCAAACGTTTATATATATTTTTTAGCAGACATCTTTGGGAATAAAATGGCAGTCGTTGCAACTTTTTCATACGGTATTTGCGCAGCAATTTTTTAAACGCATTTTTTGGGGGGAAAAACTAACATGTCACGCTTTGAAATTGCGCACACTTGTGGAATGGAACTTCAGTACTTATAAATCTCCATAGGTGACGCTTTAATTTTTTTTTACAGGTTACATGTTTAAAGTTACAGAGGAGGTCTAGTGCTAGAATTATTGTTCTCGCTCTGTTTTGTAGCGATATCTCACATGTGGTTTGAACACCGTTTACATATGCTAAAACAGGTTCCTATGCTGGTTAAATTAGTAAACTATGAGAACTAATGAAGGTGCTATATATAATCTAGAATGGTTCAGGTTGTATTCTTTTTTTATATAGATTATATATGGCACTTTCATTAGTTCTCATACTTTACTAGTTTAACCAACAGAAGGACTGTTGGTAGCCAGGGGCAGCCCATTCATTAAGAGCGCACAGGTGTCTGCCCTTTCCATCACTGCCGCCACCCCCTATTCATGCATCCGGCCCCTTTCAGGAGGCCGGGCGCATGAATTACAGCGGCTGGGTTTAAGCACCTGATTAGAGCCAGTTGCTCTAATAGGCTTCAAATTAGGTGTGTTAGAATAGCGAATGAATATTCACTATTCTAACACTGAATTGCCTCTCTGCCAATCAGGAAGCGCGGGTCTGATACCCATTTCCCGATTGGCTGAAAGGATAGGCGATCCTATTGGATGCCTAGGAGGAGGGAGATGCTCGGTGGAAGCCGCCGTTATCCACAGGAGGAGGAAGGAAGAAAGCTGCCGCCCGCCGGACACGTTGCCCACACGCTTCCTAGGTGGGGTAAGTGCGGGGCTTTGATGTCCCAACTGTTCTCCTGGGGAGGGGGCTTGCCACCGACTAGGGATGGGGGATGATTGTTTGCCCCCCCCCCCCCGCCCCAAAGAAAAAGTAACACCAGCCGCCACTGTTGGTAACTATATGGAGCACAGTGTAATTTTTATTTTTTATTTCTGCATTCTGTAACAGCCTCTCAGCATTGACAGGGCTTTTACAGAATGCAGAAATAAAAAATAAAAATCTGCTGTCTAATAGATTCCTTTTACCAGACGCTTATTTGTCTTGGGGAATCTGATTGACTGCCTGAACCGTGATGCGCGAGTTTTTAAGCGTAAGCCAACTGGCTGAAGATTAATTTTTTAATCTCACAGCACTTGGCAACGCTGTGGGGGTTTATTTACTAAATGGTGATGTGGCCGTTAATTCAGTAATTGTTGATGTGGGGTTTATTTACTAAATAATGTGGGGGTTTATTTATTCGCTAAATAGTGATATGGGGTTTATTCACTAAATAATGTGGGGGTTTATTCGCTAAAATAGTGATGTGGGGGGTTTATTCACTAAATAATGTGGGGGGTTTATTCCCTAAATAGTGATGTGGGGTTTATTCACTAAATAATGTGGGGGGTTTATTCCCTAAATAGTGATATGGGGTTTATTCACTAAATAATGTGGGGGGTTTATACGCTAAATAGTGATGTGAGGTTTATTCACTAAATAATGTGGGGGTTTATTCGCTAAATGGTTATCAGGGTGCGCACTAAGCACCCTCAGAAAGTTTCCCTGTGTGTATCTGGCTCTGATACTAGCCAGTGCCTCACCAGCCACTCACCTCACCACACGTTCCTGGTATTCATGCATGAGTAATTTTGTTTGTGAAAGGGGGGAAGTAAACTTTAAAGTGAACACAGGTTCATCTTATTTATCAAACTTATTTCCTTTGCTTTCTAAGCTTTCTTTAGTAAATCAATCGCATGCTATGAGGCTTCTTCAGTCTTGGGTGAAGCTCAATGGTGAAACATGTTTTCTTTATAGTAAGATATTTACATTTTTGGGAGCTCCTAGTGTTATGCAGTAATTGGTCCTAGGTATTTAAATCTTGGGTGAGCCACACACACCCATTGTTAACTTTTTTTTGTGTGTTGATTTTTGTTTTTTTCCTGTTCTTTTTGTGGCCTCGGCTCTCTGTACTGTGACTGGCTGAGGCAGCCCCTGAGTGGGCTGTGTTTTGTATTAATGAAAACCTCAATAAACAGAATAAAAAAAATAAAAATGTGTGTATATGTATGTGTATATATATATATATATATATATATATATATATATATATATTAATTTTGGGTTGAACCATGGAGTCCAATTTCTCTTTTACTCAATGCACACCCTAGAGTTGTCTTCCAACAATAGTCCTGTGTATTGCTGCAGCTTAAGTACTAAATGATCCTAAATTGAGATATGAGGCTACATGCATAAATGTGTCGCAAGAACATGTTTTATTGGCCAAATAATCAACAGCTTCCTCCTTTTATTTTCTAACTAGGGATCCAATTGATTGCTTTGGGGCCTGTGTCAATGGACTTTTGCTCCTTTCAAGTGGGGTTTGCACTCCATACATGTATATGGAAATGCAAAACCCGGTCAAAGTTGATCAGAAGGAGGTCAACTGCACCTGCAAATAAAATCTAAATGGTCACTGAAACATCTCATACTGATGTCTACCAGGTGCCATTGACACAAGTCCAAAAAAGCCCACGACACAGGCCCTTAAAGCGGAAGTAAAGTTATATATATGTAGCGGACCCTTAAATTTAGGGGGGTCGCTGTGCCCAAATTTAAAGGACGGTCTGGGCAATAGTTTGGCTCAGGCCTTCTAATTTGATACTGGACTCTGCTCTGCTGTGGTAGAAAGTGTAAGTGGTTGGTGTGTCCTCTGAGAGATACGGCACCTCATCCCTAATGAATTGTGAAAAGGAAAATAGGGATAGTGGGATTATAACGGTGCCAGAAACCAGCTTCAAATAGTATAATATTTAAAAAAAAGTTATTTTTATTAGTACATCCAATGAAAACACAAATATGTATAAAAAGAATTGAACATGTCATACTGTACACTTTATGCACTAGATCACAGAGTTAACCCAACATGTTTCGCCAATTCATTGGCTTCATCGGGGGTGAAGAGTTGATACAGTACAGTTTCAAACAAATCTATAAAATAAACAAATAAATCATATTAGTGAATTGCACATCATTGCTGGGAGGGGAGACGTGCCTCCCTCTGGGAACTGACAGGTTGGTGGCTTACTATTTTCCTTCTTCCATTATCTGTGGGTCACTTTTCTCATTTTTGGTCACCTAATCTCCCCTCCCAGCAATGATGTGCAATTCACTAATATGATTTATTTGTTTATTTTATAGATTTGTTTGAAACTGTACTGTATCAACTCTTCACCCCCGATGAAGCCAATGAATTGGCGAAACATGTTGGGTTAACTCTGTGATCTAGTGCATAAAGTGTACAGTATGACATGTTCAATTCTTTTTATACATATTTGTGTTTTCATTGGATGTACTAATAAAAATAACTTTTTTTAAATATTATACTATTTGAAGCTCGTTTCTGGCACCGTTATAATCCCACTTTCCCTATTTTCCTTTTCGCTCTGCTGTGGTGTTGTCTGGTGTACAGTTCCCCTTTTGCCTGTGGGTGGCACTGTTGCCTAGGCCTAGGGTCGAACCTCAGGTGACACAGTGGCGGGATTTTATGTCCTCTCTCGGCTGCCGTGCGGTGGGCGGGGCTTTGCCTGCTGCGCATGCCGGGAGAGGGTATATAAGGGACAGACGCCATGTTTAGGCAGGAGTGCCGGGGAGTGAGTCCCGGGAGGGGGGGGAGTGTGCCCCATGGGGGTGCGTGGACTGGCCGAGGAGTCTCGGGCACCTTTAGCCCGAGGCTACAACGTTCCAGATAGGCCCAGTACCTTTTAACTGGGTCTACAATCAGCACATTGGTGTCCCAGGGTGCCCAGGTGAGGGTACCCGCTCTGACCGAGAGGAAGCCAGGGGAGGATCGGTCCCACAGAGGAGACGAGTGATAGTGGGTCGCTGTCTCGGGAAAGGCCTGGTGACCTGTCAGAGGGAAGGATTCCTTACTCAACAAAGCTAACCCTGTAGAGTGCCCATTGGCATCATCTGTTCTCTAAATTCTACAGAGGTTTAAGGAAAGTTCTGGATTGAGGAATAACAGGATTCTGCTGCTATTAGAGGATTTCCTGAACCCGTCCCTGGAGCGGACAAAGTGATAGTACTGTTCGAGCTCCACTCCGGCTGCTAGAACTGTGAGAGGGATCTATCCGGGTGAGCTAAACCCACTCGGGATCGAGTGGCGACGAGTGAGTCAAGTGTTGTGTGCCTGAATCTACCTTCTAACTTCGCTAACTTCTTTCTCTCTTCAATTTCCCGTTAACTGAAGCAAAGGAAAATAAACTTTGTTGGAGTTAAAGTTTTTTGGACATTGGCCTTCTTGGGAAAGAATATAGACTTTTCCCTACATTCTAGGGACGAGAACCAGTGGAAGGAGGTAACTCGCTGCAGGACACAAATCTGTGAACACCGCCTGACCTCTGATAAGGAGGACACGAGCTTGTGGCATGGTGTGTCCTACCCCCCGCAGGTGAAGGTAAGCGGGGGCAAAAGGATTGGTGTGCTACACGTGGGGGCTCGAGTCCGGGATTTTGCAGCTACCCCTGGAAGTTGGACTATATTTTTTCCCCTGTTTGTGGTTCTGTGGAAGTCGGCCATTTCGGGAAAAATTGAACTGCGTCACTTGTGAGAGAAATGGAGGTACAGGCCTAAACATATACTGGATTTTCTAACTGCGTAGTTCGTGGGCGTGCCTCAAATGTAGAAAAGACCACAAGCTACGTGCAAAGAGAAGAAAAGGGGGAGGAGCCCCCGCCAACTTGTGTGTTGCACGTGGCGTCTTGGCGCCAAGGGACAGTACGAACGGAACTAGTGTAGAAGAAGCAACATGTCTTCCGCCCCATGGATTTCTGTTGCACCGGGACCACAGATATTCCCACCTACCCCAACCATGGATGTTGCTCCCCTCACTGCCCCCCTGACGGATACAGGGATCCGGCTCAAGCCTGGGGGCCGCTTCGCGCTCTACATGTGCAGGGATGCGGAGGCCCTGGGCATGCTCTGTCCTGGATGCCAAGGACTGACGGTACAACTTCGCCCGTTTGGAAGATGTACATCGAAGTGGACCAGCTGACTGAGAAACCTCGGGTCTACCGGGTCAACTGCCTTACAGGCATCGTCACTCTTGAGAGAAAGTTGGAAGGGGGCGCTAGAGGCTAAGTAATGAACTACAAAAATTTAATAGAAAATAAAATTGAGCTAATACAGCCACATACCGTATATACTTGAGTATAAGCCGAGATTTTCAGCCCTTTTTTTGGGGCTAAAAGTCCCCCCCCCCCCCCCCCCCCCTCGGCTTATACTCGAGTCAGCAACATTTTTACATTGGAAATCGTACCTGTAAAGAAGTTGCGGCTGCAGCGTCCATCGTTCAAATTCCGCGGTCTCTTCCTGTTCCTTCCGTGATAGGCGATTCTCATCAGACACTCTCCGCCTATCACGATCGTTCTCTCATCCTCCGTTTCCCAGCAGACGTCTGTGATTGGCGGAACACCCAACACAGTGTCTGCTGGGAAACTGAGGATGAGAGAATGATCGTGATAGGCGGAGAGTGTCTGATGAGAATCGCCTATCACGGAAGGAACAGGAAGAGACCGCGGAATTTGAACGATGGACGCCGCAGCTGCAACTTCTTTACAGGTACTATTTACAATGTAAAATTATAGGATGGGAACCAGTGAGGATAGGGAACCAGTGAGGATGGGAACAGTGAGGCATTGTTGACCCTCGGCTTATACTCGAGTCAGTAAATTTTCCCAGTTTTTTGTGGCAACATTAGGTACCTCGGCTTATACTCGAGTATATACGGTAATGATAAATAAATAACAGTGAACATAATGAGTGAACATCATATAGGAAAATGCTGAAAAGCAATGAGTGAAAAACAATGAGTGAAAAGCAATAGTGATGGTTGCTGGGGGCAACACAATATTGGTTAGTGATGGATTGATATTTTGATCTGACAAAAAATATCAAATAATCTGGTGCCAAAGGTGAAATTAGCAACACAAGTCCAATGATTTAAGTGAATAAAAACCAATTAGTGATTCCTTAGTGACTTGGTATCCAGTCCATAAAGAAAAAAATATACTAATGATAATCCAAAGGAAATCTTGAAGTGCCACCTTAACCACCTAGATACACCACCCGGAGTGCTCAATGTATAGATGGCCGTTTACCACAAGATGTTAAGGGGGTTAACTAAAACGAGGTCAAATACGCTTGTGCAAGATGACAGTTGCTAATAAGGAGGATGTAGTCCCGAATCAGTCTGACTCCCCAGGGATGGCCCAGATCAGGAATCTGGTCTGTGCATCAGCCTATGCATTGCATACTAGTACATTATGAAAGATTTGCCTTGAAACAAAGCCCTCCAACAGCTCTGTCTCTGCTGATAGGGCTTCAATCTTCATCTGGTCTTCCTTCCCGGGTCGCGGGCTCTGGTCCTTTGAATGGCCGGGCCACGATGTCGTCACTCCTGCGGGAGTCATAGTTTATGGCACAGGGCTCTGAAGTAACAAAAAAGGTATGCCATTCCTTCAGAGCAAATGCGCCGGTAATTTTACCTGCTGCAGAGACACTGAATATCTCCTAAACGGTGCACGTTTAGGAGATATTCCTTGTACCTACAGGCAGGGCTTTTTTTCAGGTTGAACTTGGTGGAACTAAGTTCCACCACCTCCGGCCTTGACCCTGCCTGCTCACCACAATCACTTGTAAACACAGAAGTCCGGTTTCTGTGTTTACAAGTGACAGCTCTGCACTCTGTGTGTAACCCCCCTGAACTCTGCACTCTGTAATGCAATCCTGGTATTTAATACCCCTTTAAGACCCTCCTACTGTTTGTGAAATTTGACTGACCACACCCACTATTTGATCTGAATGGGAGGGTGTGTGTGTGTGTGGGTGGGAGTTGTGGTTCAGTTCCAGCACCTATTGTTTGAGGAAAAAAGCCCTGCCTACAGGTAAGCTTTATTATAAGCTTACCTGTAGGTAGAAGATTCCAATGGGACTTTACTACCACTTTAAGCAGCAAGGATTGCTACCACTTGTATAGATAACACCACCATTCTTTGGCACATTCTTATCGGAATGGAAGAACTTTTTCAGCATTATGCCAGCGCATGGGTTCTGTGAATTATGTGTAGCGGGGTGTTCCCCTTTAACGCAGAGAGACTACATTACCCAGAACCCCGTTCGGCAATGTTTCCACCGCAGAGACTCATGGGAGGGGTTATAAGAGGAGGAGGCGAGGCTGGGCTCGGCCTCTTTGGGACACGAGACTTCAGAGACTGATCCTCCTGTGCGGATGTGTCGGAGTGCAAGGCCTGAAGCCTGAGGTCTTGCGCAGCACCAAAGAGCCTTCCACCCCTCTGCGAGCCGGGGTGGCATCTGACTTCGCTAAACTACTGCATTCGTTGGATCGGGGGGCCCGATCGCTGGAGACACCGTGTGTGTGTGTGTGACACAGTTGGTGGAAGTTCCCAGACTGGGACCGCAGTCCGGGAGGGTGAGAGGGCGTATGCCCAAACCATATACTGTTACTGCTAATAGGCCTATAGACTGCCGTGGCCCACAAGTTGTTCCTGATACTTGTACTGAAGAACCTTATCAGAGCTGAACTCAGTTTGCATAGCAAAGTGTTTACCCCATCTTTACCTTTCCCATTGGATTACAAATCATACTCTGTTAATGTGCACCACCGTTAAAGACCTGCCGGTGAAGAAAAGAACATCATCCTCTATAGACTAAGTTGTAGATATCAGAACCAGGCCTGGTCAGTTTTCTAATTTGTTTGGATACTGCGCCACAGGGCGCCTAGCTAACGGTCGCCCACGTGGCGCACTTGTTGCTGTTAACTCCATATTCATAGTGTGTTAGTGTTGCAGGGCTCTGCATTATATATATATATATATATATATATATATATATATATATATATATATATTTTGTGAACTGTGAGAAATGTTAACCCCTGACTTTTATCAAAAGCTTAAGTAAATCTTATACCCGTTTTATACTATTATTGTCTTGATGTTTAATTACTCATACAGTATAAGACATACATATTGCTGTCAGAACTAGCTGTGCCAGTAGGGGGTCGAGTATATTGCCGGGGGTTGGCGGAGCTGTCTTCAGGTCTCAAACTAAATCTGCGGCCTTCTTAACTGAGGGTATCGCTACACGTGGGGGTTCTCGTCCGGGTTCCTGATACAGCAGGTGAACGCCAGAAGTGCCAGCATGGATCCACAAACAGAAGCATGGTGCAAAGCCTCTAACGCAGAGCCAAACCAGTCGATAGTCATCAGCCTCTCTGGGGAGGAATGGTCGACTGAGGCGGTAGAGGAGTTAATGAAGTCAGTGTCCCCAGATCACACACCGTGGGTGACGGAGATAAAGTCAGACCCAGACATCCCATATTAGTATGCATTAGTGGAGTACTGGGACGGGATGCCAGAGGCCTGTAAGCGCAAATGTGTGCGGACGCCAGACAACAGAACCTATAGGTTGGCGCACGCAGTAACTGAAAAAAAGGAACCATCACCAACGGGATCACCGCAGGCTGCGGCCCGTACCCCACCGGAAAAAGGAGACAGGGCGACGCCTCCGGTGGCGCCTGCACCTGTCACTGCTATATCACCAGAACTGATCGGTGCGATAGGGGATCTGCTAACCAAGTGTCAGAAGGCAAGCACGGTGCATGTAGAGACTAGCTACCGGAGACTAAAGACATTCTCAGGGAAGCTCCCTGTCCCCGCAGGGGAAGAAGATTTTGACACCTGGGTGGAGCAGGCATTGCAGGCAGTAGAGGCATGGGAGGTGCCTGAATCACAGAAGAGGCAACGAGTGATGGAAAGCCTTAAAGGCGCAGCAGCAGAAGCAGTGAAAAGTTTTCGGTTTGGGAATGTAGATTGCACGGCTCAAGACTGTCTAGCCATGCTGCAAGAAGAGTTTGGTCAATTGGAAAGGGTGACAGAGATGGTCTACCAATTTAAACATACTTTCCAACAACCAGAGGAGAAACTTTCCGAGTATGTTAGAAGACTGAACAGGTTGTTGTGCAAGATTGTGTTGAAGAAGGGGATGAAGCCCCAAGATACAGATGCGGCAAGAATGAAGCAAGTCTTAAAGGGAGCGCTACGCTCGGATCCAGTCTGGCTGCACCTGAAAACCTCGGGAGGAGAAACGTTGCTGACTTATGCTGACTTGATAAAAATCATCAGAGATGAGGAGGCGCTGCAACAGGACCAGCAGATGATTAAGACAAATGTTGTACCCGCACAGGTGCTAGTCAATCCAGTGATGACCCCTGAAAGAGATTCGGAGATAGACACCCTAAAAGCTCAAATGTCCAAGGTGTTAGAGATGTTGACCTCTCTGATGGAAAAAGAGAGAGAGGGTCCCAAGAGAGAAGTACCAAGGAAGGAATTATTCCCAATTGCCTCAGCACCCGCATCTTTACAAGAATGGGGAGATATAGTCTGCTTTAACTGTGGAGGAATTGGACATATTGCGGCTACATGCTCCAGTCCCAAGAAGAAGAAAATAGACAACCGCAAGCCGGCGGGAAACTTCAGAGGGCCCCGGTGAAGGAGTCAACCGGGTGCCCATCACCTTCAGTGAGCTCCAAACTGAAAGCAAAGCAGAAAATAACAGGAGATAAAACGCCTCGGGGGAAACACAACATTCCTCGACAGAGATACATCCCAGAGAAAGGGGGCAAGACCCCTCAGAAGAGGCACAGCACTCCCCAGAGGGGGTGCACACCTAAGGAAAATAATAGTATCCCTCAGCGGGTCCCTACACCCAGTAAAAGGAGGGAAGTCAATGCATACCAGACTCAAGAAAGACTGAAGTCCAAAGGGGATTGGACGAGAGAAGGTTCAAAGAGAAAAAGTCTGAAGAAGGCAACCCCTGCCGGGCCATATCCGGAGAAGCTGGTAGGCCCATCTCCTATAGTATCCATTCAAGTGGAGGGAGTTTACACCAGAGCAATCTTGGATACTGGGGCGCAAGTGACCCTGCTATACAGAGATTTCTACGATAAGCACTTGAGTCACCTACCCATCCGGAAGATAGAGGGACTAGAGATATGTGGGATTGGAACCCAGAACTTCCCCTACGATGGCTATCTGCCTGTCAGGATGATCTTTGACCCATCTGTGGCTGGAAAAGCCGAAGTGTTTGACACCCTGGCGGTTGTGTGCCCTCGGCCGCCGGGAGCCAACACGAGTTCCCTTATAATAGGGACGAACACGGATCTGGTCCGAAGACTTCTGACCTCTATAGTGAAAGAAGGGGAAGCGGCCACCAAGATCCACCCCATGCTGAAGACGGCTTACCAACGGTTGGTCTTGGAGCAGAAGACCCCAGGAGAGGGGATAGGGAAGGTGTGGAGACTTGGAAGAGGAGGGATAGTGTTGCAGCCCGGTGAAGTAACCTGTCTCAGAGCCACTGTGAAGCTTACTTGGGAGCAGCCCGGACCCTTTGTCATGTTGGAATCTGACCCAAGGGAAGGGTCCCACGGTCTGGAAGTGATACCAGAAGTGATTCCTCTGAAGGCCCTAAAGAAGGCCAATTGTAGAGTCCCAGTGAGTGTTAGGAACAATACAGATGGCCCCATGGAAATCCCAGCCAGGATGCTGCTGGGCCAGGTGAGCCCTGCTGCCCCTGTCAACCTGTCAGAGATGGGCGAAGGAGGAGATGCTTGGGAGAAGATATCCATGGAAAACCCGAATCTGCCCAGGGCTTGGAAAGAGAGAGCCAAGGCCCAGTTGAACAGATGGGAGAAGATCTTCTCTAAAGATGAGTTCGATGTGGGGTGTGCAAGGAGTGCCACCCATCGGATCCGCCTCCAGGAAGATAAGCCTTTCAGAGAGAGGGTCAGGCGGGTCCCACTAGCAGATCTGGAGGATCTAAGGGAACAACTTGCAGAACTCAAGAGGACTGGTGTGATACGGGAGTCTAGAAGCCCCTATGCCTCTCCGATAGTGGTGGTCAGGAAGAAGAATGGGTCATTGAGGCTCTGTTTCGACTACAGGACTCTAAACAGGAGAACCATACCCGACCAGTATACCACTCCAAGGATAGAGGATGCCCTACAGAGTTTGTCTGGAGCCAAGTGGTTCAGCGTTATGGATCTCAAAAGCGGGTACTATCAGATCCCTATGCACCCAGAAGACCAGGAGAAGACAGCTTTCATAACCCCAGTGGGGTTCTTTGAATTCGACCGGATGCCTCAAGGTCTGTCTGGAGCCCCAGCTACCTTCCAACGTCTCATGGAGAAGACTGTAGGAGACATGAACATTATTGAAGTCCTTGTATACCTGGACGATGTCATTGTCTTTGGAAGAACCCTGGAGGAGCACGAGGAGAGGCTGGAAAAAGTCTTGAGGAGACTCAGTGAAGAGGGACTCAAACTTTCGCCTGAGAAGTGTCGGTTCTACCAGTCTTCTGTGAACTACCTGGGGCACATAGTGTCTGAAGAAGGGGTGGCCACCGACCCCGAGAAATTGGAGGCAGTTACCTCCTGGCCACGACCCACCACAGTAACAGAACTCAGATCCTTCTTGGGGTTCTGCTCCTATTACAGGAGGTTTGTGGAGGGATTCGCCCGAATTGCTAGATCATTGAATGAACTGCTAAAGACTGAGGGAGAAGAGGATAACTCAGGGCCCAGGAAGCCGGGAGAGTCCATCAAAGATCAGTGGAATCAGAAGTGTGAAGAGGCCTTCCAGGCGTTGAAGAAGAGCCTGACCACTGCTCCAGTCTTGGCCTACGCAGACCCAACCAAGCCCTATGAACTACACGTAGATGCTAGTCATGACGGTCTGGGAGGAGTGCTTTATCAGGAGCACGAGGGACAACTGCGGCCTGTTGCCTACGTGAGTAGGAGCCTGACCCCCTCTGAGAAGAACTACCCCACCCACAAGCTGGAGTTCCTGGCCCTCAAGTGGGCGGTAGTGGACAAGCTCAAAGACTACCTGTATGGGGCGGATTTCACTGTGAAGACTGACAATAACCCCCTTACCTACCTTTTCACCACGGCCAAACTGGATGCCACTGGACACAGGTGGCTGGCTGCACTGTCTGGGTTCAACTTCAGCCTAAAGTACAGGCCAGGGGCTGGGAATCGAGATGCAGACGCTCTGTCCAGGAGGTCTCATGCCCCCACCAGTGACGCAGAAGATTGGACCCAAGTGGCACCGGACGGGGTGCGGGCCCTTTGTCAAGGAGCTGAATTCCAAGCCAGAGGAGGCTCCAGAGCAGAGGAAATAGGAGTTACCATGGTGGGAGTCCCCAAACACTACTGTGGAGTGACTCAACTGGAAGAAGACAACCTGCCGAGACTGTCCAAGAAGGAGTTGAGGTGTGACCAATTGGAAGACCCCATGGGGAGATTGGTCCCGGAGGCCCTGGAGAATCAGGATCCAAACAGACTCCTGCGTCATCCCTCAAAGGAAGTTCGCCTGTTGAGGAAAGAATGGGACAGGTTGCAGGTACATCAGGGAGTGGTCTACCGAAGGGGCCCCTCTGATGACTCAGAAGATAAGTGGCAACTTTTCCTCCCAGAGAAGTATCGAGAGACTGTTCTGGTTGCCCTGCATGACAATCATGGCCACCTAGGGGCTGAAAGGACCTTTCAACTTGTCAGAAGTCGGTTCTATTGGCCCTGCATGAGGGCAGAGGTAGAAGAGTACTGCCACTCATGTGCACGATGCATCCAGAGGAAGACTTTACCCCATCAAGCTGCCCCAATGGGCCATCTACAAAGTCAAGGCCCAATGGATCTGGTATGCATTGATTTTCTCTGCCTCGAACCCGACCTGAGTGGACTAGGAAATGTTCTGGTGATAACCGACCATTTCACCCGGTATGCCCAAGCTTTCCCAACCAAAGATCAGAAGGCCTCCACCGTAGCCAAGGTACTTATGGAGAAGTACTTTGTCCATTATGGGCTGCCCCAGCGACTTCATTCAGATCAAGGAAGGGACTTTGAGAGTAAACTGATCCAAAAACTCCTGGATTCGTTGGGAATCAAGAAGACTCGAACTACACCTTACCACCCACAGGGAGATGCTCAGCCGGAAAGGTTTAACCGAACCTTGCTTAACATGTTGGGGACTCTGGAAAGTGAGAAAAAGCAACATTGGAGCAAACACATAGCAGCCCTAGTACATGCTTACAACTGCACCATTAGTGATGCGACAGGCTACTCCCCATATCGACTCATGTTTGGGAGAGAGGCGAGACTACCTGTAGACTTGGCCTTTGGCACCTCTCTGGACCATTCCTCAGCCACATCTCACAAAGGATATGTGGACAGGCTCAGACACAGCCTGAAAGTAGCCTATGAACAAGCTCAAGCGGCCTCAGACCAAAGGGGAGCTCGAAACAAAAGAAACTTCGACTTGAAGGTCCAGGTGCAGGACTTACAGCCCGGGGACCGAGTACTGCTACGCAATCTGGGGGTCCCTGGAAAACACAAACTTGCAGACAGATGGAGATCTGAACCCTATGTCATCTGCAGGAAGCTGCCGGGCCTACCTGTCTACAAGTTGAAGCCAGAAGGAAAGGTAGGACCACTGAAGACGTGGCATTGAAACCACCTGCTCCCACTTGCTGAGGCAGTTAGGATACCTCCCGTGAGAGACTCCCCTGAACCGGTCTCTATCCTGGATACTCCTAGGCCGAACACTCGGTCGCAGACCTCCCGAACCGAAGATGGAGAGGCCTCTCAACTTAGTGAAAGTGAAGAAAGAGAACTTGATTGGCTGTGGCCTTCCCCAACTCCGGGAACTTCTACTATAGATCTTCCAACCACTGAAGACACTCCAGATGGAACACTGAACCCAGAAGCCACAGAGTTCATCCCATCTAGTCCTTCAACAGATTACTAGGAAGATGCCCATGATAGTTGCTCAGAGGAAGAGGAGCCTGTGGCATCAGAGCCAGAAATCCCAAGAGAGCAAAGGGCTCGAAGAGTCATCCGGCCTCCTAGGAAGCTGACCTACCCACAAATGGGGAATAGCTCAGAGGACTCTGTAGTTACCGCTAGGAGAAATGCTGAAAATCCGGATCCCTCCACTGTCCATTTAGTGGAGGGCAACCCCAACTCACTCTCTGGCACAGTTAGGCAGGCCACCCATGATAATGTGACCTGTGGGCAAGGGAATTCTACCCCTCAGTTTTGGTGGGAATTCCCTATGCCAACATCGTTTGCAGAATTAACTAGAGTTGTACATAGTCTTTGTTAAGGTTTATCTTTGGGGACCAAAGAGTTTAAGTGGGGGGAGTGTGTAGCGGGGTGTTCCCCTTTAACGCAGAGAGACTACATTACCCAGAACCCCGTTCGGCAATGTTTCCACCACAGAGACTCATGGGAGGGGTTATAAGAGGAGGAGGCGAGGCTGGGCTCGGCCTCTTTGGGACACGAGACTTCAGAGACTGATCCTCCTGTGCGGATGTGTCAGAGTGCAAGGCCTGAAGCCTGAGGTCTTGCGCAGCACCAAAGAGCCTTCCACCCCTCTGCGAGCCGGGGTGGCATCTGACTTTGCTTAACTACTGCATTCGTTGGATCGGGAGGCCCGATCGCTGGAGACACCGTGTGTGTGTGTGTGACACAGTTGGTGGAAGTTCGGGAGGGTGAGAGGGCGTATGCCCAAACCATATACTGTTACTGCTAATAGGCCTATAGACTGCCGTGGCCCACAAGTTGTTCCTGATACTTGTACTGAAGAACCTTATCAGAGCTGAACTCAGTTCGCATAGCAAAGTGTTTACCCCATCTTTACCTTTCCCATTGGATTACAAATCATACTCTGTTAATGTGCACCACCGTTAAAGACCTGCCGGTGAAGAAAAGAACATCATCCCCTATAGACTAAGTTGTAGATATCAGAACCAGGCCTGGTCAGTTTTCTAATTTGTTTGGTTACTGCGCCACAGGGCGCCTAGCTAACGGTCGCCCACGTGTCGCACTTGTTGCTGTTAACTCCATATTCATAGTGTGTTAGTGTTGCAGGGCTCTGCATTATATATATATATATATTTTGTGAACTGTGAGAAATGTTAACCCCTGACTTTTATCAAAAGCTTAAGTAAATCTTATACCCGTTTTATACTATTATTGTCTTGATGTTTAATTACTCATACAGTATAAGACATACATATTGCTGTCAGAACTAGCTGTGCCAGTAGGGGGTCGAGTATATTGTCGGGGGTTGGCGGAGCTGTCTTTAGGGCCCAAACTAAATCTGCGGCCTTCTTAACTGAGGGTATCGCTACATATGATTATTTACAAAATCTTTGTGTTGATGATGGTGCTGGCTGCACATCTTATCTAGTGAATATATTCCAGAAGCAGTGTCTGGAGATTCAGAAAGATGGTCTTGGAATATGTTCCTCTGTATATGCTGGTAACAGCAGTCAGCCCTTCATTCTCTATTCCTATAGTGTAAATAGAGAGAGGTATGCTTTGACGTGACCAGGAGCGGCAATGGGGAGTGTGATGTTGTCCCTGCTTATGCCTTTGACTGTTGGATATTTGTTCAGACATATTTGGTTTCATTTTATTTAATGTGTGAGGCATGTAGTCACACAGGTCTTATCAACTTAGCTGGAAAATATTTGTTATTCATCCATTCAGAGAAATAGCATGTGGAAAAAAGCACATACATCAATACCAGCATATGTAGGTTGTGCATATTTTATATTGTATACAATATTTGTCAAAGATGCTTGCCATTATATGAAAGCCATCCACAAATGTTTGTACATTTATTGCCAGTGTTATATTGTATATAAGTGTACCCTTTTTGTATTTAAATTTCTAACTGGATTGTATTTCACAGGTATTACTAGCAGAGTTATTACTTATAAAAAACATCAACTACTTAGTTTGCTTCTAGGATCACACAAGTGTCCTTAATCACTTCATCCCCGAAAGGATTTTCCCCCTTAATGAGCAGGCCGTTTTTTGCGATATGGCACTGCGTCAATTTAACTGACAATTGCACGGTCGTGCGACGCTGTACCCAAACAAAATTTACATCCTTTTTTTTTTCCACAAATAGAGCTTTCTTTTGGTGTTATTTGTTCCCCTCTGCGGTTTTTATTTTTTGCGCTATAAACAAACAAATAGCAACAATTTTGAAAAAATATATATATATTTTTTACTTTTTGTTAGAATACTTAGCCAAAAATAAAATATCTAAAAAAAATTTATTCATCAGTTTAGGCCGATATATATTTTTCTACATATTTTTGGTAAAAAAAAAAAATCGCAATAGGCGTATATTGATTAGTTTGCGCAAAATTTATTGCGTCTACAAACTATGGGATAGATTTAGGGACTTTTTTCTTTCATTGTTTTTACTAGTAATGGCGGCGATCTGCGATTTTTAGCAGGATTGCGGTGGTCAAATCTGACCCCAAATTACACTTTTTGGGGACCAGTTCGAGCATTTTGTGAATCTCAGATGTTATTTTTTCAGTTTTTTTGTGTTAACTATGTGGCTGATATATAAAAAAATGTATCTTTCCAGCGGGTTCCTGTTCTATTGGCTGAGAAAACAATCCAGGTAATTTCAAGTGTGGGCTTTGTTCACTTCCTACGTGAATGTTGCGTATTAGGTCTGGCAAGCATCCAAGGCTTGGCGCTGCCTCAGAGAGTCATCTCATGTTTTCTGCAACTAGAGCACAGCTAGATCTGATGACCAGGAGCACAGCTTCATTCAGATGCTTCTCCTAATCCTACTCATAAATATAAACATTGCTGAAATGAGGCAATATTTATTGCAGTGTCTTTTATCCATAGTTTAGTGCAGTCTTGGTGTTCATCTTGAGACACACCAACACTAGTTCTATTTCATGTGTACAGAGCATGAAAATGAAGCTCTAAGAAGATGGGTAAAGTCAGGGCCGCTGATGTAAAAAAAGTCTCGACCTATGCAGGGTCTCGACCGCGTCACTTCCGGTGCAGCTACGTCAAAAACACAGCTGATGGCGGCCTCGACTGCGCGTGCGCGGCTTCACCGCACCTATACCGCGCATGCGCAGACGCTCGGTTTAGTCCGTGAAAATTCTAGACTCGAGCGGGCGGGCGGAGGCGTTGCGAATTGCTTAACATCGTCGCCAGCACCGCCTCCAGACCCGCCCCCAACACGCCCCTAGCTTGTATATTATTGGGGCCGAGGTCGAGAGAAAATATAGAGCTGCACCGCCTCCAGCCCCGCCCCCGCCCCTAGCCTGTTCTACTGAAGGGGGTGCAAGTACAGTACTGTGCATTGTTCTGCCATCAAATATGCTGCCTCACTGCACCCAGCAAACGCAACCACTGTGCCCGTCATACGCAGCCACTGCACCCAGCAAACGCAGCCACTGCACCCAGCAAACGCAGCCACTGCACCCAGCAAATGCAACCACTGTGCCCGTCATACGCAGCCACTGCGCCCAGCAAACGCCACCACTGTGCCCAGCAAACGCAACCACTGCGCCCAGCAAACGCAACCACTGCACCCAGCAAACGCAACAACTGCGCCCGTCATACGCAGCCACTGCGCCCAGCAAACGCAACCACTGCGCCCAGCAAACGCAACCACTGCGCCCAGCAAACGCAACCACTGCGCCCAGCAAACGCAACCACTGCACCCAGCAAACGCAACCACTGCGCCCAGCAAACGCAACCACTGCGCCCAGCAAACGCAACCACTGCGCCCGTCATACGCAGCCACTGTGCCCGTCATACGCAACCACTGTGCCCAGCAAACGCAACCACTGTGCCCGTCATACGCAGCCACTGTGCCCAGCAAACGCAAAACACTGTGCCCGTCATACGCAACCACTGTGCCCAGCAAACGCAACCACTGTGCCCGTCATACGCAACCACTGTGCCCAGCAAACGCAACCACTGTGCCCGTCAAACGCAACCACTGTGCCCGTCATACGCAGCCACTGTGACCAGCAAACACTGTGCCCGTCATACGCAACCACTGTGCCCAGCAAACGCAACCACTGTGCCCGTCATACGCAGCCACTGTGCCCAGCAAACACAACCACTGTGCCCGTCAAACGCAACCACTGTGCCCGTCATACGCAACCACTGTGCCCAGCAAACGCAACCACTGTGCCCGCAAACACAACCACTGTGCCCGTCATACGCAGCCACTGTGCCCAGCAAACGCAACCACTGCACCCAGCAAACGCAACCACTGCGCCCAGCAAACGCAACCACTGTGCCCGTCAAACGCAGCCACTGTGCCCGTCAAATGCAGCCACTGTGCCCGTCAAATGCAGCCACTGTGCCCATCAATTGCTGTCAGATTGTCAAGCCGTAGCTGTGCTCCCTGGGGATAAGCTGATCGCCCATCCGTGCTGCTGGAGGGAGCCCAGACCACCATAAATGAGGGACCTGCAGACTTGGTCATGGTAAGTGAGACCATCCCATATCCCACTCCATATTCCCCGAGGACAGGGACCTCCACCTCCCCCCCAAGACAGAGACCCCCTTCTCCCCCCTGAGGACAGAGACCCCCTTCTCCCCCCTGAGGACAGAGACCCCCTTCTCCCCCCTGAGGACAGGGACTCCCTTCTCTCCTGGGGACAGGGACTCCTTTCTCTCCTGGGGACAGGGACCCCTTCTCCCCTGGAAACAGGGACCCTCTGGGCCACTCACCTGGGAACAGGAACTCCTCCTCTCCTGGGGACAGGGACCTACTTCTCCCCTGGGGACAGGGACCCCCTTCTCACTCTGGGGCAGGGATCCTATCTCACCTGGGGGCAGGAACTCCATCTCACCTGAGGGCAGGAACTCCATCTCCCCTGGCAACGGGGACTTCATCTCACCTAGGGACCCCATCTTTCCTAGGGATCAGGACCCCACCTCCCCTAAGAACAGGAACCTGATCACCCTGTGTGTGCCAAACTCACTGCCCTGCCTGCCATGTGTCCTGTGTGAGGGCCCTTCTGTGACAGCTCATATCAGGACTTCATCCCACTGTGTAATCCCCCTACATGACTGACCCCTCTGTGTGCACCCCTTACATGGGGAACCCCTCTGTTTGCTACCCCTAAATGTCTGCATACTCTGACCACCACCTGTACCATTTCCACATCCTCTGACTGCCTCCTGTATCCTGTCCGCCATCCTCTGACCACCTCCTCTATCCTGTGCACATGTTCTGACCACCTATTGACTGCAGCCTCTAACCACCTCCTGTATCCTGTCCGCAGCCTCTAACCTGTCTGCAATCTCTGACTATCTCTTGTCTTTTATTGTGTCTGCAGTCTCTTAGGGAGAGTCTGGAGAGGAATCAAGAGTGAGAGCGTCGCTGGGATTGGGATTACGGGAGGAGTCAGACGTGTATGGACTGTGGAGAACAGACTATAGAATAAAACCAGAGCCACCAATTAGGAGCCATCTAACTGAGACCTGCACGCTGCACCGGAGAGGAGGTCAGTGACAGCGCCATCAGGTCAGTCTGAGGGGGGGGGGGTCACTGATGTAAGGGGGGAGTGAATGCACATATGTAAGGGGGCACTGATATAAAGGTTTTCCCTTATATCAGTAACACCCCCCATTACCTTAGTGTATTCACTCTGCGGAAGGTGGTCTCTGGTCACCAGAGTCCCCCTCCCCCCCACATCACATTTTCCGTCATTCCCCTTTACATTAGAGTCGGCAGGATTCCCCCTTACAGTGCAAGGGAACTCAGATGTAAAGGAAAATGCTGCAGAGCATAATCTAAGGAAAAACTCTGATGTTAGGGGTGCTCTGGTCACCAGAGACCACCTTATATCAGAGTCCACTGCATTCCCATTTACATCAGAGTTCCCACTTACATCAGGGTCTGCAGCATTGCCCTTTACATCAGTGTATCCCTTTACATCAGGGTTCGCAGAGTTCCCCCTGTAAAATTAGAAGGGATGGAGGCCCGGAGACATGTCCAGAGTACACAGAGGATACATGTGTAGCGCTACCCCCAGTTAAGAGAGCCGCTGATATTGATTTGGGCCCTGTAGTGCACTGCTGTCAACCCCTGGCAATCGGCTCTAACCTCCCGTGGCACAGCTGGTGATAGAGGGATAGGACCGCGTGACCGCAACTGTTGGTGACGCAGTCCTATAACAAACATACACAGAATATACTTTAAAACTCCTATTAAAGTAAGCGGAACTGACACCAAATGTACTTTACCCAGATATTTTACTGAGGCTAATGGGCAAGTAATAAACAACAGTATAACAAGTTGCAGATCCCTGCAATAAACAGTAATAAAGATAAACAGAGTAATCAGAATAATTAAGTATTGCTATGCAACTCTAGCGCTGCCCTTTTACAGCTACTTCCCCTCATGGGTAGACTAACACCCAGCAATGTCTACCTATGCAGTCAGGCCTGACTGATCTAAATGGAAGTTCAGTGAAACAATATTTGCTAGCAATCTCTCGGTGGTGCACTTGAAGAACAACTTTGTAATCCCAACGAATAGTAAAGATAAAGTATCTGTCTTTAAACAGCTCTCACCACCTGGACAAGTCCAAGTCCGTTTCCTCCATCGATTCGTCTAGGAACAGGAATCCACCGACATCCAAGTCTTCAATCCTTCTGGTGTACTGCAGCAAGGAGGATTAGATGTCTCTAAGGCTCTGCTAGGCTGGCAGAGGGCTCTTTGGAAAGGAGCACACGGCCCGGGCTTCAGGCCTTGTGCACACAGCAGTTCAGCACAGACATCCTCTTGCTAGGAGAGGGGGGGGGTCCAAAGAGGCCGACCAAAACTCCGCCTCCCCTTTATAAAGTCTGCCCCAGCAGTCTCTGTTCTGGAGCAATGCACCCTGGGTGCTGCAAGATGTACTGGGAGATGTAGTCTCTCTCTCCTCTGCTTTCACTTCCATAATGTCTCTTTACTTCCTCCCGACTCACCTCTCACCTGGAACTTCTTGTCTCTCTGCATTAAAGGGGAACACCCCGCTACACACTCCCCCCACTTGAACTCTTTGGTCCCCAAAGATAAACTTCAACAAATACTGTTTACTATTTTGGACAATGTCGAGCATGATGTTGGCATAGGGAATTCCCACCAAAACTTTGGGATGGAACTCTCTTGCCCACAGGTCACACTACCATGAGTGGCCTGCCTAACTGTGCCAGAGAGTGAGCTGGGGTTGCCCTCCACCAAATGGACGGTGGAAGGATCAGGTTGTTCAACACTTCTCCTAGCCGTTACAACAGAGTCCTCTGAGCTCGTCCCCATTTGGGGGTAAGTTAGTTTCTTGGGAGGCCTGATGACTCTGCGAGCCCTCTGCTCTCTTGGTGCTTCTGACTCTGGCACCACAGGCTCTTCTTCAGGAGTAAGTTCAGGTAACATTGCTGGTTCTGGAACCTCTGATTCAGAAGTCGACTGACGTATGGAATCTCTAGAGTCCTCCTCTGCGCAAGTGTCAGGAACATCTTCCCAGTAATCAGCTGAGGGACTGAAGGGTATGAATTCAGTAGCCTCCGGATTCAGCGTTGCATCTGGGGTATCCCCTCCATTTGGGAGATCTATGGCGGACGTTCCCAGAGTCGAGGGAGGCCACAGCCAGTCCAGTTCTCCACCTTCTTCTGTACTCAATTGGGAGGCCTCCCCATCTTTGGCTCGAGAGGTCTGGGACCGAGTGTTCGGCCTAGGAATATCCAGGATAGAGGCCGGTTCAGGGGAGTCTCTCACGGGAGGTATTCTGACTGCCTCAGCAAGTGGGAGCAGGTGGTTCCGATGCCACGTCTTCAGTGGACCCACCTTTCCTTCTGGCTTTAGTTTGTAGACAGGCAAACCGGGCAACTTCCTATAGACAACATAGGGCTCAGATCTCCACCTGTCGGCAAGCTTGTGTTTTCCAGGGACCCCCAGATTGCGTAGCAGTACTCGGTCCCCGGGCTGCAGATCTTGCACTCGAACCTTCAGATCAAAATTTCTCTTGTTGCGGGCCCCCCTTTGATCCGAAGCCGCCTGGGCTTGTTCATAGGCCACCTGCAAGCTACGTCTAAGTCTGTCCACGTATCCCTTGTGGGATGTAGCTGAGGTATTGTCTATAGAAGTGCCAAAGGCTAGGTCCACAGGTAGCCTTGCTTCTCTCCCAAACATAAGTCGATAAGGGGAGTAGCCAGTGGCGTCACTTGTGGTACAGTTATAGGCATGTACTAGGGCTGATATGTGCTGACTCCAGTGTTGCTTCTTCTCTGTTTCTAAGGTTCCCAACATGTTGAGCAGGGTCCGGTTAAATCTCTCCGGCTGAGCATCTCCTTGTGGGTGGTAAGGCGTGGTTCTGGTCTTCTTTATTCCTAATGAATCCAAAAGTCTTCGGATCAACCGACTCTCAAAGTCCCTTCCTTGATCTGAGTGGAGTCTCTGTGGTAGTCCGTAATGGACAAAATACTTCTCCATAAGTATCTTGGCCACGGTGGATGCCTTCTGGTCTTTGGTTGGGAAAGCTTGAGCATAGCGGGTGAAATGGTCGGTTATTACCAGAACATTCCCCAATCCACTCAGGTCGGGTTCGAGGCAGAGAAAGTCAATGCATACCAGATCCATTGGGCCTTGACTCTGTAAGTGCTCCATTGGGGCAGCTTGATGGGGTAGGGTCTTTCTCTGAATGCATCGTGCACAGGAATGGCAATACTCCTCTACTTCTGCCCTCATGCAGGGCCAATAGAACCGATTTCTGACAAGCTGGAAGGTCCTTTCTGCCCCTAGGTGACCATGATGGTCATGCAGGGCAATTAGTACAGTCTCTCGGTGCTTCTCTGGAAGAAATAACTGCCACTTATCTTCTGAGTCATCAGAGGGGCCCCTTCGGTAGACCACTCCCTGATGTACCTGTAGCCTGTCCAATTCCTTCCTCAACAGGCGAGCCTCCTTTGAGGGGTGATGTAGGAATTTGTTGGGATCCTGATTCTCCAGGGCTTCGAGGACCAATCTCCCCATGGGGTCTTCCAATTGGTCACACCTCAACTCCTTCTTGGACAGTCTCGGTAGGTTGTCTTCCTCCAGTTGAGTTACCCCACAATAGTGTTTGGGGACTCCTACCATGGTAACCCCTATTTCTTCTGCTCTGGAGCCTCCTCTGGCTTGGAATTCAGCCCCTTGACAAAGGGCCCGCACCCCGTCCGGTGCCACTTGGGTCCAATCTTCCCAGTCATTTGTCGTGGCATGAGACCTCCGGGACAGGGCATCTGCATCCCTATTTCCGGCTCCTGGTCTGTACTTCAGACTGAAGTTGAATCCAGACAATGCGGCCAACCACCTGTGTCCGGTGGCATCTAGTTTCGCGGTGGTGAAGAGGTAGGTCAGGGGGTTGTTGTCTGTCTTCACAGTAAACTCTGCCCCATACAAGTAGTCTTTTAGCTTGTCTACTACCGCCCATTTGAGGGCCAGGAATTCCAGCTTATGAGTGGGGTAATTCTTTTCTGAGGGGGTCAGGCCCCTGCTCACATAGGCCACTGGTCGCAGTTGTCCTTCATGTTCTTGGTAGAATACACCACCTAGACCCTCATGGCTGGCATCCACATGTAATTCATAAGGTCTGGTAGGGTCGGCGTAGGCCAGGACTGGGGCAGTGGTTAAGCTCCTCTTCAGAGCATGAAAGGCCTCTTCACACCTTGGGTTCCACTGATCTTGAACTGACTCACCAGGCCTCCTGGGCCCTGAGTCATCCTCTTCCCCTTCTGCCTTTAGCAATTCATTCAACGGGCGGGCAATCCGAGCAAACCCCTCCACAAACCTCCTATAATAGGAGCAGAACCCCAGGAAGGATCTGAGCTCTGTTACTGTGGTGGGTCGTGGCCAGGAAGTGACTGCTTCCAACTTCTCAGGATCTGTGGCCACCCCTTCTTCAGACACTATGTGCCCCAGATAGTTCACAGAAGACTGGTAGAACCGACACTTCTCGGGGGAAAGCTTAAGTCCCTCTTCGCTGAGTCTTCTCAATACTTTCTCCAACCTGGCTTCATGTTCTTCCAAGGTTCTCCCGAAGACAATGACATCGTCCAAGTACACAAGGACTTCTATAAGATTCATGTCTCCAACAGTCTTCTCCATAAGGCGTTGAAAGGTAGCAGGAGCTCCAGACAGACCCTGAGGCATCCTATTGAATTCGAAGAATCCCACCGGGGTTATGAAGGCTGTCTTCTCCCTGTCTTCTGGGTGCATAGGGATTTGATAGTACCCACTCTTGAGGTCCATCACACTGAACCATTTGGCTCCAGACAAACTTTGTAGGGCATCTTCTATCCTTGGCGTGGTGTATTGGTCAGGGATGGTTCTCCTGTTGAGAGTCCTGTAATCGATACAAAGCCTCAACGACCCATTCTTCTTTCTGACCACCACGATTGGGGAGGCATAGGGACTTCTAGACTCCCGGATCACACCAGTCTTCTTTAGTTCTACAAGTTGTTCCCTCAGATCCTCCAGATCTGCCAGGGGGACCCGCCTGACCCTCTCTCGGAAGGGCTTATCTTCTTGGAGGCGGATCCGATGGGTGGCACTTCTTGCACACCCCACATCGAATTCATCTTCGGAAAAGATCTTCTCCCACCTGGACAGCTGGGCCTTGGCTCTTTCTTTCCAAGCCCTGGGTAGGTTCGGGTTTTCCACGGACAGTTTCTCCCAAACATCTCCTCCGTCACCCGTCCCCTTGACTTCGGACTAAGTGACCGGGGCAGCAGGGCTCACCTGACCAAGCAACACTCTGGCAGGGATCTCCATGGGTCCTCCCGTAGTGTTCCTAACACTCACCGGAACTCTGCCATGGGCCTTCTTCAGGGCCTTGAACGGAATCACTTCTGGTATCACTTCCAGGCCTGAGGACTCTTCCCTTGGGTCTGATTCCAGCATGACAAAGGGGCCAGGTTGTTCCCACGAAAGCTTCACAGTGGCCCTAAGACAGGTTACTTCTCCGGGCTGTAGCACTACTCCTTCTCTGCCAAGTCTCCACACCTTCCCTATCCCCTCTCCCGGGGTCTTCTGCTCTAAGACCAGTCGTTGGTAGGCCGTCTTTAGCATGGGATGGATTTTGGTGGCTGAATGGTTTCTCTCTTTCACTAGAGGGGTCAGGAGTCTCCTGACTAGATCCGTGTTTGTCCCAATGATCAGGGAAATCTTGCTGGCTCCAGGCGGCCGGGGACACACAACTGCCAGGGTGTCAAACACTTCAGCCTTCCCAGCCACGGATGGGTCGAAAGTCATCTTTATGGGCAGGTACCCATCATAAGGGAAACTCTGGGTTCCAAGTCCCCATATCTCCAGCTCTTCTATCTTCTGGATAGGCAGATGACTCAAGTGCCTATCATAGAAGTCCCGGTATAGTAAAGTCACCTGTGCTCCGGTGTGCAAAAGAGCTTTAGTATAGACTCCTTCCACTTGAATGGGCACAGTAGGAGACGGGCCCACCAGTTCCTTTGGGTATGGCCGGACTGGGGTCACCTCTTTTTTTTTGGCTTTCGACCCTTGCCCTGCTCCTTTTGGACTTTAATTTTTCCTGAGCCTGGCATGCATTGACTTTCTCCCTCTCAATGGGGGCACAAACCCGCTGAGGGATGTTATTGTTCCTTTTAGGTGGATGTTCCTTCTTTGGGGTGCTGTACTTCCACTGAGGGGTCTTGCCCCCTCCCTCTGGGGTACATCTTGGTGGGGGTGTACTATACCTCCTCCTAGGAGTTTTGTCTCCTCCATTCTTGGCCTTTTTTTTTGTTTGGAGCGCACTGAAGATGATGGGCACCCGGTTGACTCCTTCACCAGGGCCCTTTGGAGTTTCCCGCCGGCTTGCAATTATCTGTTCTCTTCTTCTTTGGGCTGGAGCATACGTTAGCAAAGTGGCCACTCCCTCCGCAGTTATAGCAAATCACCTCTTCTCTGTCCTGTAGGGAGGCCGGTGCTGAGGTGTTCGGGAACAACTCCTTTCTTGGGCTTGGTTTCTCTCGTCTTCTCTGATCTTTCTCCATCAAAGAGGTCAGCATCTCCAACACTTGGGCCATTTGCGATTTCAGAGTGTCAACCTCCGCATCTCTTTCTGGGCTCTTGACCGAATGGACCAACACTGGTACAGGTGTGACATTCGCCTTGGCCACCTGCTGATCTTCCTCCAGCGCCTCTTCGTCCCTAATAATTTTTATTAGATCAGAGTAGGTTAGTGACATTCCTCCTCCTGAGGTTTTCAGGTGCAGCCAGACCGGGTCTGAGCGCCGCGCTCCCCTCATGATCTGCTTCATGCGTGCTTCATCTGCATCTTTGGGCAGCATTCCCTTCTTCAGTACAATCTTGCATAACTGCCTGTTCAGCCTTCTAACATATTCTGACAGTTTCTCATTCGGCTGCTGGAGAGTGTGTTCAATTTGATAAATCATCTCTGACACCTTCTCCAGCTGACCAAACTCTTCCTGCAGCATGGCCAGGCAATCTTGAGCTGTACAGTTTTCATTTCCAAACCGGAAGCTCTTCACCGCTTCTGCCGCGGCACCTTTCAGACTTTCTAAGACTCGCTGTCTTTTCTGTGCCTCAGGCACCTCCCATGCTTCTACTGCCTGCAATGCCTGTTCCACCCAAGTGTCAAAATCTTCCTCCCCCGCAGGGACGGGGAGCTTCCCTGAGAAGGTGCTAAGCTTCCGGTAACCGGCCTCCACATGCACCGTACTGCTTTTCTGGCACTTAATTACAAGGTCTCCTAGAGCATTCAACAATTCAGGCCCTATAGCGGCCAGCGGTGATCCCGGGCTTAATAGTTCCTTAAGCTTTTCTGCTTTAGGGGATAGTGGTGGAGATAATTGTGGGAGTGATGGCTTTGGTGTCTGAAACCATTCTTCCTTCACTGGCAGCGTATGTATCAAGTGATAGATCTGATTATCTATGGCTTGTATACTCTGACTTTTAAAATGCTCTGGGATTTCGTTTTTCCATTCTACCAGTGCGTATGTAAACGAGATCACTGGATCTGGCCTAAAATCCATCACCCATGCTTTGTGGCTCGGAGACAGTAACAATACGAGCTGTTTTATCTCCTCTTCCTTCCATCTTTCCCCCGGGAGTACAATGACTACCGCCGCGGTTGGATCGGCGCCAATCGCTGCGCACCACTGTGACATTGCCAGCGGGTCCATGCTGGTACTTCTGACCGGCTTGATTGCAGCGTGCAACGTACAAGGATCCCGGACTCGAGCCCCCACGTGTAGCGCTACCCCCAGTTAAGAGAGCCGCTGATATTGATTTGGGCTCTGTAGTGCACTGCTGTCAACCCCTGGCAATCGGCTCTAACCTCCCGTGGCACAGCTGGTGATAGAGGGATAGGACCGCGTGACCGCAACTGTTGGTGACGCAGTCCTATAACAAACATACACAGAATATACTTTAAAACTCCTATTAAAGTAAGCGGAACTGACACCAAATGTACTTTACCCAGATATTTTACTGAGGCTAATGGGCAAGTAATAAACAACAGTATAACAAGTTGCAGATCCCTGCAATAAACAGTAATAAAGATAAACAGAGTAATCAGAATAATTAAGTATTGCTATGCAACTCTAGCGCTGCCCTTTTACAGCTACTTCCCCTTATGGGTAGACTAACACCCAGCAATGTCTACCTATGCAGTCAGGCCTGACTGATCTAAATGGAAGTTCAGTGAAACAATATTTGCTAGCAATCTCTCGGTGGTGCACTTGAAGAACAACTTTGTAATCCCAACGAATAGTAAAGATAAAGTATCTGTCTTTAAACAGCTCTCACCACCTGGACAAGTCCAAGTCCGTTTCCTCCATCGATTCGTCTAGGAACAGGAATCCACCGACATCCAAGTCTTCAATCCTTCTGGTGTACTGCAGCAAGGAGGATTAGATGTCTCTAAGGCTCTGCTAGGCTGGCAGAGGGCTCTTTGGAAAGGAGCACACGGCCCGGGCTTCAGGCCTTGTGCACACAGCAGTTCAGCACAGACATCCTCTTGCTAGGAGAGGGGGGGGTCCAAAGAGGCCGACCAAAACTCCGCCTCCCCTTTATAAAGTCTGCCCCAGCAGTCTCTGTTCTGGAGCAATGCACCCTGGGTGCTGCAAGATGTACTGGGAGATGTAGTCTCTCTCTCCTCTGCTTTCACTTCCATAATGTCTCTTTACTTCCTCCTGACTCAACTCTCACCTGGAACTTCTTGTCTCTCTGCATTAAAGGGGAACACCCCGCTACACATGGGATAGATTAGAAGGGATGGAGGCCCGGAGACATGTCCAGAGTACACAGAGGATACATGGGATAGATTAGAAGGGATGGAGGCCCGGAGACATGTCCAGAGTACACAGAGGATACATGGGATAGATTAGAAGGGATGGAGGCCCGGAGACATGTCCAGAGAACACAGAGAATACATGGGATAGATTAGAAGGGATGGATGTCCAGGGAAAACAGAGGAGGCCTCCATCCCTTCTAATCTATTCCATGTATCCTCTGTGTTCTCTGGACATGTCTCTGGGCCTCCATCCCTTCTAATCTATCCCATGTATCCTCTGTGTACTCTGGACATGTCTCTGAGCCTCCATCCCTTCTAATCTATCCCATGTATCCTCTGTGTTCTCTGGACATGTCTCCGGGCCTCCATCCCTTCTAATCTTACAGGGGGAACTCTGCCAACCCTGATGTAAAGGGGAACACTGATGTAAAGGGCAATGCTGCAGACCCTGATGTAAGTGGGAACTCTGATGTAAATAGGAATGCAGTGGACTCTGATATAAGGTGGTCTCTGGTGACCAGAGCACCCCTTACATCAGAGTTCCTCCTTAGATTATGCTCTGCAGCATTTTCCTTTACATCTGAGTTCCTTGCACTGTAAGGGGGAAGCCTGCCGACTCTGATGTAAAGGGGAATGCCGGGAAATGTGATGTGGGGGGGGGGGACTCTGGTGACCAGAGACCACCTTCCGCAGAGTGAATACACTAAGGTAAGGGGGGGGGGTGTTAGATGGCTCCTGGTTGGTGGCTCTGGTTTTTTTCTATAGTCTGTTCTCCACAGTCCATACACGTCTGACTCCTCCCGTAATCCCAATCCCGGCGACGCTCTCACTCTTGATTCCTCTCCAGACTCTCCCTAAGGGACTGCAGACACCATAAAAGACAAGAGATAGTCAGAGATTGCAGACAGGGAACAAGAGATGGTTAGAGGCTGCGGACAGGATACAGGAGGTGGTTAGAACATGTGTACAGGATATAGGAGGCAGTCAGAGGATGTGGAAATGGTACAGGTTGTGGTCAGAGTATGCAGACATGTAGGGGTAGCAAACAGAGGGGTTCCCCGTGTAAGGGGTGCACACAGAGGGATCAGTCATGTAGGGGGATCACAAAGTGGGATGAAGTTCTGATAAGAGCTGTCACAGGAGGGCCCTCACACAGGACACATGGCAGGCAGGGCAGTGAGGTTGGCACACACAGGGTGATCAGGTCCCTGTTCTTAGGTTGGGGGATGGGGCCCCGATCCCCAGGGAAGATGGGGGTCCCTGTCCCCAGGAGAGAAGGGAGTCCCTGTTCTCAGGGGGGAGAAGGTTTTCATGTCCTCGGGGGGGGGGGTCCCTGTTCTCCGAGATGGGAGAGGGTCCCTGTCCTCAGAGGGGGTCCCTGTCCTCGGGGGGGGGGGGGTCCCTGTCCTCAGGCAAGATGGAGTGGGATATGGGATGATCTCACTCACCATGACCAAGTTTGCAGGTCCCTCGTCTATGGTGGTCTGGGCTCCCTCCAGCAGCACGAATGCGCGAGCAGCATATCCCGAAGGAGCACAGCTACGGCTTAACATCACACTTTTCAAAAGATCAAAGAGTACGCAGTGGCGGTGCTTCCATAAGGGGAGCATGGGTGCCGCCCCCTCTCTCCTGGCATCACTCTATCACCATAGATAGAATCATGCATTGCATGAATCTATCTATGGTCACTGCTGACACCCCCTATTCAGGTGTTCGGCCCCTTTTTGGGCGCCGGGCACCTGAATTACATCGGCGGGGGTGTTTTTTGGAAGCACCTGATTAGAGCCATAGGCTCTAATAGGCGCCCAAAAAGGTGAACAGCGGGCGCCATGCTGGGCGTTCTCTGTTCACTCAGCGTTGTGTTAGCAAAGCAAAGGAATTCGCTTTTCTAACACTAATCCGCCTCTTAGCCAATCAGGTGCTCGAGTCTGTTACCGGTCCCCTGATTGGCTGAAACGTCAGGCGCTGTGATTGGATGCCTGAGAGAGGACGGAAGAAGACATGGAGGACGTGCAGGACACCGCCGCTGACCCGCTGCGAGACAGGTAAGTGCCGGGCAGCATTTGATGGGGCACATTAGTGGTAATTGATGGGCACACTGGCAGCATTTGATGGGGCACAGTAGCGGCAATTGATGGGGCACACTGACAGCAATTGATGGGTACAGTAGCTGCGTTTGATGGCACAGTGGCGTCAATAGTGGGTGCGTTTGATGGGCACAGTGGCTGGGTTTGATGGGCACAGTGGCAGCGGTTGATAGGCACAGTGGCTGCGTTTGATGGGTGCAGTGGCTGCGTTTGCTGGGCACAGTGGTTGCGTTTGCTGGGTGCAGTGGCTGCGTTTGCTGGGTGCAGTGGCTGCGTTTGCTGGGTGCAGTGGCTGCGTTTGCTGGGCACAGTGGTTGCGTTTGATGGGCACAGTGGCTGCGTTTGCTGGGTGCAGTGGCTGCGTTTGCTGGGCACAGTGGCTGCGTTTGACGTGCACAGTGGTTGCGCTTGACGGGCACAGTGGTTGCGTTTGCTGGGCACAGTGGCTGCGTTTGACGAGCACAGTGGTTGCGTTTGCTGGGTGCAGTGGTTGCGTTTGCTGGGAGCAGTGGCTGTGTATGACGGGCACAGTGGTTGCGTTTGCTGGGTGCAGTGGTTGCGTTTGCTGGGCACAGTGGCTGCGTATGACGGGCACAGTGGTTGCGTTTTACGGGCACAGTGGTTGCGTTTGCTGGGCACAGTGGCTGCGTATGACGGGCACAGTGGTTGCGTTTGACGGGCACAGTGGTTGCGTTTGCTGGGCACAGTGGCTGCGAATGACGGGCACAGTGGTTGCGTATGACGGGCACAGTGGTTGCGTATGACGGGCACAGTGTTTGCGTTTGCTGGGCACAGTGGCTGCGTATGGCTGGCACATTGGTTGCGTTTGACGGGCACAGTGGTTGCGTTTGACGGGCACAGTGGTTGCGTTTGACGGGCACAGTGGTTGCGTATGACGGGCACAGTGGTTGCGTTTAACGGGCACAGTGGTTGCATATGATGGGCACAGTGGTTGCGTTTGCTGGGCACAGTGGCTGCGTATGACGGGCACAGTGGCTGCGTATGACGGGCACAGTGGTTGCGTTTGCTGGGCACAGTGGTTGCGTATGACAGGCACAGTGTTTGCGTTTGCTGGGCACAGTGGCTGCGTATGACAGGCACAGTGGTTGCGTTTGCTGGGCACAGTGGTTTCGTATGACGGGCACAGTGGTTGCGTTTGCTGGGCACAGTGGTTGCGTATGACGGGCACAGTGGTTGCGTTTGCTGGGCACAGTGGCTGCGTATGACGGGCACAGTGGCTGCGTATGATGGGCACAGTGGCTGCGTTTGCCGGGCACAGTGGTTGTGTATGACAGGCACAGTGTTTGCGTTTGCTGGGCACAGTGGCTGCGTATGACAGGCACAGTGGTTGCGTTTGCTGGGCACAGTGGCTGCGTATGACGGGCACAGTGGCTGCGTTTGCTGGGCGCAGTGGTTGCGTTTGCTGGGTGCAGTGGTTGCGTTTGCTGGGTGCAGTGAGGCAGCATATTTGATGGCAGAACAATGCACAGTACTGTACTTGCACCCCCTTCAGTAGAGCAGGCTAGGGGCGGGGGCGGGGCTGGAGGCGGTGCAGCTCTATATTTTCTCTCGACCTAGGTCCCAATAATATACAAGCTAGGGGCGTGTTGGGGGCGGGTCTGGAGGCGGTGCTGGCGACGATGTTAAGCAATTCGCAACGCCTCCGCCCACCCGCTCGAGTCTAGAATTTTCACGGACTAAACCGAGCGTCTGCGCATGCGCGGTATAGGTGCGGTGAAGCCGCGCACGCGCAGTCGAGGCCGCCATCAGCTGTGTTTTTGACGTAGCTGCACCGGAAGTGACGCGGTCGAGACCCTGCATAGGTCGAGACTTTTTTTACATCAGCGGATTAACATAGGGGCTATTGGAGCTGCAGCTCCAGGCCCCTTCCCCAAGATAGGCCCATTTGCCCAAAAAAAAAAATCTCAAAAAAAATCTCAAAAAAAAAAGATCGACTTCGAGGATTGTAGCTCGGCGACCAGGGCCCACAGAGACCCCATATTTGGGGGGTATTTAGATGAAGATCCACCCCACCACTGATCAAAATATGGGGCTGCTATCATGTATGGTTCCGGAGATACGGGGCTGCTTGCGCAGCCTGTCAGAAGTTATATACAGAACGGCCAGTTTAAATACAAGCTGACACACTCTGCAGCAGAGAGGATGAGCTCACAGGGCTTATCATAATTATTTGTATGTTACTAAGACTGCTTTCACACTATGCCGCTCCGAGCGTTGGCGGTAAAATAGCGGTAAAGCACTGCTATTTTACCGTCGGATTTGTGGCACATTTCGGCCGCTAGTGGGGCGCTTTTAACCCCCGCTAGCGACCGAGAAAGGGTAAAAACCGCCCGAGATGCGCCGCTAAAGCGGCGTATTGCCGGCGGTGCTGCCCATTGATTTCACTGCTCCTAATGCGCTCCAAAGAAGTTGCTGGCAGGACTTTTTCTGAAGCCCTGCCAGCGCACCGCTCTAGTGTGAAAGCCCTCGGGCTTTCACACTGGAGTGAATAGAGCAGCTGTTTAAGGGCAGATTGCAGGCGCCATTTTTAACGCTATAGCACCTGCAAAACGCCCTCAGTGTGAAAGGGGTCTTATAGTAATTAACCCCTTGCCACTTAGGCCAATTCTGACATTTCTCTCCTACATGTAAAAATCATCATTTGTTTTTTGCTAGAAAATTACTCAGAACCCTCAAATATTATATATATATTGTTTTAGCAGACACCCTATGGAATAAAATGGTGGTCTTTGCAACTTTTTATGTTACACTGTATTTGCGCAGAAATTTTTCAAACGTGTTTTTTTTGGAAAGAAACTGTTTCATTCATAAAAAAAAAAACACTAAAGTTAGCACGATTTTTTTTGTATACTAAGCGATGCTTTACATTTTTTTTACAGGTTACATGTTTAGAGTTACAAAGGAGGTCTAGTGCTAGAATTATTGTTCTCGCTCTAACGATCGTGGCGTATGTAACCTGTGTGTATCTGGCTCTGATACTAGCCAGTGCCTACCCAGGGACTGACTAGGATCTCTCACCAGCCTGTCCCCACACACCCTCTCACTTGCTGAACTGTGGATGGGGGAATCACTCCTGCAGTGTTATTGTGTTCTGCCTGCGAATACAATGATCAGTGTTGCTAACTATAGCTGGCAGCACTGATTGTTTTGGGAAAAACCTGACAGGCTGGTTGTACTCAAGTTAGATAATAGATTGACTTGTGAAAAACCAGCTAGCCCATACATAGATCGACTATGGCTGGTCTCTGCTTAATTGGCGTAATTTCAATCCATGTATGGCTCGCTTAACCACTACGCAGTCCCTAAACATCCTTCCACAAACCTTTACATTTTTCCTTCCCAGATTCCCTTCTTCTTCCTCACCTGTACATACTCTCCACACTTCTCTCCTGTACATACTGCTCACTGTCATACCCTCCACACTTCTCTCCTATACATAGTGCCCACTGTCATACCCTACACACTCCTCTCCTGTACATTGTGCTTGTTGTCATACACGTCTCTCCTGTACATAGTGCCCACTGTCGTACTTTCCACACTCCTCTCCTGTACATACAGCTCACTGTCATACCCTCCACAATCCTCTCCTATACATAGTGCCCACTGTCATACCCTCCACACTCTTCTCCTGTACATACTGCTCACTGTCTTACCCTCCACACTCATTTAATGTACCTACTGCTCAGTATCATACTGTCTACACTCCTCTCCTGTACATACTTCTCACTGTCATCCCCTCCATACTCCTCTCCTGTACATACTGCCCACATTCATAAACTCCTCTATTGTACAGAGTGCCGACTGTCATACCCTCCACACTCCTCTCCTGTGCATACTGCCCACTATCATACCCTCCACACTCCTCTCCTGTACATACTGCCCCCATTATACCCTCCACACCCCTCTCCTGTACATACTGCCCACTATCATACCATCCACACTCCTCTCCTGTACATACTGTAACCCAACCTTACCCTCCACACTCCTATCCTGTACATACTGTAACCTAACCTTACCCTTCACACTCCTCTCCTGTACATACTGCCAACTATCTTTCTCTCCACATTCCTCTCCTGTACATACTGCCCCAATCATACCCTCCACATTCCTTTCCTGTATATACTGCCCACTGTCATACCCTCTACACTTCTCTTCTATACATAGTGCCCACTGTTATACCCTCCACACCTCTATCCTGTACATACTGCCCACTGTCATATCCTCCCCACTCTTCACTGTCATACCCTCCACACTTCTCTCCTATACATAGTGCCCACTGTCATACCCTCTACACTTCTCTTCTGTACATACTGCTCACTGTCTTACCCTCCACACTCATCTCATGTACATACTGCTCAGTATCATATCGTCCACACTCCTCTCCTGTACATACTGCCCACTTTCATAAACTCCTCTATTGTACATAGTGCCGGCTGTCATACTCTCCACACTCCTCTCCTTTAAATACTGCTCGCTCTCATACCCTCCACATTCCTTTCCTGTACATACTGCCTATTGTCATACCCTCCCCACTCCTCTCCTGTACATACTGCCCACTGTCATACCCTCCACACTCCTCTCCTGTACATACTGCCCTCATTATACCCTCCACACCCCTCTCCTGTACATACTGCCCACTATCATACCATCCACACTCCTCTCCTGTACATACTGTAACCCAACCTTACCCTCCACACTCCTCTCCTGTACATACTGTAACCTAACCTTACCCTTCACACTCCTCTCCTGTACATACTGCCAACTATCTTTCTCTCCACATTCCTCTCCTGTACATACTGCCCCAATTATACCCTCCACATTTCTTTCCTGTATATACTGCCCACTGTCATACCCTCTACACTTCTCTTCTATACATAGTGCCCACTGTTATACCCTCCACACCTCTATCTTGTACATACTGCCCACTGTCATATCCTCCCCACTCTTCACTGTCATACCCTCCACACTTCTTCCCTATACATAGTGCCCACTGTCATACCCTCTACACTTCTCTTCTGTACATACTGCTCACTGTCTTACCCTCCACACTCCTCTCCTGTACATACTGCCCACTTTCATAAACTCCTCTATTGTACATAGTGCCGGCTGTCATACCCTCCACACTCCTCTCCTTTACATACTGCTCGCTCTCATACCCTCCACATTCCTTTCCTGTACATACTGCCTATTGTCATACCCTCCCCACTCCTCTCCTGTACATACTGCCCACTGTCATACCCTCCACACTCTTCTCCTGTACATACTGCTCACTGTCTTACCCTCCATACTCATTTAATGTACATACTGCTCAGTATCATACTGTCTACACTCCTCTCCTGTACATACTGCTCACTGTCATACCCTCCACACTCCTCTCCTGTACATACTGCCCACATTCATAAACTCTATTGTACATAGTGCCGACTGTCATACCCTCCACACTCCTCTCCTGTACATACTGCCCACTATCATACCCTCCACACTCCTCTCCTGTACATACTGCCCCCATTATACCCTCCACACCCCTCTCCTGTACATACTGCCCACTATCATACCATCCACACTCCTCTCCTGTACATACTGTAACCCAGCCTTACCCTCCACACTCCTCTCCTGTACATACTGTAACCTAACCTTACCCTTCACACTCCTCTCCTGTACATACTGCCAACTATCTTTCGCTCCACATTCCTCTCCTGTACATACCACCCCCATCATACCCTCCACATTCCTTTCCTGTACATACTGCCCACTGTCATACTCTCCACACTCCTCTTCTGTACATACTGCCCACTTTCATACCCTCCACACTCCTCTCTGGTACATACCACCCTCTGTCATACCCTCCACACTCCTCTGCTGTGCATGCTGCCCACTGCCATACCCTCCACACTCCTCTCCTGTACATAGTGCCCACTGCTAGACCCTCCACATTCCTCTCCATTACCTGCACATACTTCCCAGGTTTATACCGTCCGATCACTGCACTGTGATCAATCCGGTGGGTCCTGGGTGCTTCCATTTTCACCCGGTCTTCCTTCTGGGTTCTGTGCCTTCGGTTACTTACCTTGGCTGGGCTGCGTTGATGTCATTCCCACGCATGCTCATGCGCATCCTCTCTCCCTCATCCCCCCTTTCTCTCTCATGCTCCCTCCCTTACCCCTCACTCCTCTCTCATCCTCTCTCTCATCCTCTCTCTCTCTCTCCCTCTCTCTCATCCTCCCTCTCTCTCTTTAATTTAATTTGTTATAACAAAAAATTGTTTGCATATTTATTTATTTATTATTTATAAAAGGCCCACCAAAATCCTCAGCACCAGGCCCATGATGTTCTTAATCTGGCCCTGGGTAAAGTGAACCTGTGCTTTGCTCTAGTAAGACAATATAACATATTTGCTTATTATACCCACACTGCTTAGACTCGCCTTTTATTTATACCTTTAAATATTGCATACTTTTGGGTATGGGGGGCATGTGACTCTCTCCACTTCTATTCAAGATGAAGCACTGGATACCTGAGCAGTCAATCGCCATGCCAGAGTGCTGGTATGGATGGACATGGAGGAGAGCTCTTATCCAACATGGCACAGAAGTATTAAAGAAAGAGAAGGATGCATGTAATCATAAAGTGGCTGCAAGCAGGCTGCAGGATATCGGCAGCATTAAAGCGGAGGTCCGCCCACTGCTGCAAAAATGAAAAGCCAGCAGCTGCACATACTGCAGCTGCTGACTTTCAATAATCGGACACTTACCTGTCCTGGAGTCCAGTGATGTCGGCACTGCAGCTGATGTTTCCATCAGCTTTCGGGTGTATGCCGCCTCCATTGCGAGTAAGGGAACCCAGCAATGAAGCCTTACGGCTTCACGGCGGAAACCCTACTGCGCATGCACGAGGCTCCGCTCCTCTCTCCTATTGGCCCAGCGGCCGGGGATGAAAGAGGGAGGAGGGAGCCTGGGCTGTGACGTCAATACCCGCGGCTGAGACTCCCAGAAGTGGGAACAGGTTACCTGTGAAAGACAGGTATCCTGTCCCCCTCCCCCCCAAAAGGTGCCAAATGTAGCACCGGAGGGGGAGGAGAACAACGAGCAGAAGTTCCACTTTTGGGTGGAACTCCGCTTTAAGAGGCAAAAAAAGTTGAAAACAAGTCTTTTTATGATACTTTGTTCTTTAGAATGTCTTTCAGTTAGAGGTTACATCTCTGTTAAAGCCCAACTCTGAGCAATTGTTAAATTTGCCAATGAACTGGAGTCCCTTCTTTATCAAGTACTAATACTTACTTTAATCCTCGCTCCCCCAGCAGCCATCACTGTCGTCTGATGCTCTGGAATGTGGGCAGGCCCTCAACATCCTCACACATGCAGGACTGCTGGTCCTATATTGTACATGATGACGATAAGTAAATCTGGAACAGAAGCTCCATATTGTATGATTCAAATCCAAAAATGTGTTTATTCCAAACATAAATTGTATAACGAATCCAATGTGTTTCAGGGGCTGTACACCGCCCTCTTCTTTAGGAAGTTCTTGAAGAAGTGGCTTCATCCAGACTTTGTGTTTCAACAAATGACCTAGTAAAAAAAAAAAATTTGTGTTTAGTCCTGTACATGTCTGTAGCGGGGTCTTCAAAGTTAGTGGGATACACCTGGGGGTAGAGAGACCCAGGTGTGTAATTATGTCAGGGTTCAGACCCCTTTTATTTTTATTCGTGGAGGATTGGGTGGTGTAATATTCTCTTTGACCAGTGGGTGTCAGTATACCTACTGGCTCGAGGTAGATTCACTGCCAGAGGGCTACCCTTCTTTGTCCCTTCCTGGAGATGGTGCGGCCGGGGCGGGGAACCCGCCGTGGTGTCGATGGGGGGGGATATAAAAGGGGGAGACGCCCTCACCACGGGGCTGTCCGGAGGGAGGAGGTCGTGTCTTCATGCACCTTAGGCCTGGGTGCGGGCGGTTCAAGGTTCCGGCCTAGGCGCCCAAGGCCTGGCCGGAATGAAGATGGAGTCCATCCCGGGCACCTTCAGCCTGGGGTGAGGTACTATTAAGGAGGCCTGGGACCCGGTGACTCCGGCTGGGTCCCGCGAGGGTGGAGTTGCTCCAGGGCGCCCCTTGCGAGGGGACCCGCATCTGAGGTGAGGAGGCTGGGGAGGTCACCCATCCGAAGACCCGGTGCAGTGTCAACCCGGTGACGGATGGGCCTTCGGTAACTCCCTCGGAGGACATCTTCCCCTGATATGGGCTACAGCGCAGCGGAGGAGCTTTCATCAAGATTCCTGCAATCCCTGGTCATAGCACAGGGAGTGTAGGGACTAGGAACCTGTACAGTGCCTCGACCTGCTTCCCCATCGTATCATGCCGTTGCATTTGACTGTATGTGGAGATACGCAATAAACCTGAGTTTGGACTTTGATGGGTGTATGGACTCTGTTGATGGGAACAAAGGGAGATTCCGGCACGGAAGGACTGACCCTCGTAACCAGCGCACATTTGGCCCGAGGAAAAAGATTAATACTGGCCTTCACCTCACCCACAGCCATGGGGAGGACATGGGCCGTGGCGCACCTCACTCTGTCGCTCGACATACCCCTAGCTAAAGAGGTCGGGGTGAGGCCGCTACACGTGGGGGCTCGTGAGTCCGGGATGAAATGTGTGTTGACCCTGAGGTTTGGAACGGCTGTGTTTGAACTTTGCTGCCCGGAGGAGGTCCGAGCAGGTCGGCCATGTGATTGGCCAAAGTGCATCCCTGTGCTCGAAGTCGTGGAAATTTCCCTGAAAAACCGGGAGAGGCCCATGCAGAAAGAGCGGGAAGAGGGAGGAGTCCAGCCGTGTGACGAACTACATGTGGGGACTTTTGCTGCACTGCGCCACGAGGCACCCCATGACTGCGCAATTCGTGGGAGGAGACTGAAGGAAGCCCGCGAAAACGTGCAAGTCGTGGGAGGAGTCTGGCCACGTGTGGAGAGACACGTGGAGACTCCGGCGCGAGGTCAGCGCATGATGGAGCAGCAAGTGGTCGGAGCGAACTCAGGCTCCCCGTGGATGCCGGTACCTTATCCTTTCAAGATGACTGCATTTGCTGCACCCATTACAGACACGGGGATAAGGCTCAGGCCCCGAGGACAGTTGGCTCTGTATTCATGCAGAGACACGGAGGCCCTCGGTGTGATCTGTCCCGGATGCTCGGGACTGGTGGTCCAACTAAAGCCATTCGGGCGATGCGAAGCATGCAAGGAGTTTCTTTTTGAGGTTGAACCACACACGGAAAGGCCCCGGGCCCTACGCCTCAACTGCATCACAGGAACCGCCACTCCGGAGGGAGAGATCAAAGCCTTTGCGGAGTTTCCCGTGCGCGCTGACCAGGGCGAAGTGACTGCCCAACCAGAGACTGAGAGAGAAAAATCCGAGGACACTGCTTCGGTCACTACAGACTCCCTGCTGCCACCCCCGAAGAGGAAGATAGGCCTGGTGCAGGCATCCTATGGTCGTGGTCGAGCTTCACCCCGCCGCTTGCCTGGCCTGGATGGCGCCGGTAGAGAAGAGAGTCCCGGACATCCCAGTTCTTCAGAAGGTCCAGGTGAGCCAGGGGCTGGGACTGTGGTGTTGGTTGGAGGTGTCGGGGGTCCACAGTCGGTGGAGCCCGCAAGGGAGTGTAGCCTTCCGTCTACTAGAGACTACCTTCCCGCGGAAATGTATGACACCTCCGACTTAGAGTCATTGTCAGACTGTGCGGATGACGGAGAGATAGACGAACTGTTTCACCGGAAGGGCTGGGACAGACGCCCACTACCTGTGCTGAGTAAACCGCAGGATTTCCCCATGTCCATAGAAGACAGTACGCTCCGGGTGAAGGCCCCAGAGTTCTCGAGGAAATCTAGTCCTCCGACCAACTTCCCGCATTCAACTACATCACCCGCTCTGATGTTGGGGATGCAGCGTGCTTCGTTGCGGGCACCAAAGACAAAGAAACCGGAGATGGTGAAGGTACCTCGGCACCCGGAGGCCATCGTACAGCCAGAAGAAGGTGAGCGAGATGTGATGCCACCTCTAGCCAGGTTGCAGAGACTTTTCTCCCAGAGAGTCGCCCGTGAATATGGGTGGAAGTACCCCTACTTGCCTCGGGACTTATTGTATGAAGTCGAGGTCCTGCGACCAAGGTGGTATGATGAGTTTGTATGGGAAAAACTTAAAGTACCCCATGCCAGGCGATACCTGTCATGTTCGCCTCCTGTGTCTAAAAAGTTCAAGGACTGCAGAGATGATTGGAGACTTGGGCGCCATATTCATGCCGATAAGGTGCTCATCTGCCGAAAAGAAGGAGAGGATGTCGAGTATTCGGTGGAAGTGTTTGACGGGCACCTGAAGCCCCTGTTTCTGCCGGATCCAAGGTTCTATTTATAGGAGAAGTGAGCTCCTATTTTGTTGCTGTCGAAACTTTCTGGAAGAGACATTCCCAGACGCCTAGAACTGTGCCCTACTTTTGTTTTGATTTGGGCTTTTCTTTTACTCACTGGAGATTTGGGAGCTGTTTTTTTTTCTCCCTTTTCTTCATGTGCCAAAGGCAGAGACTTTTGGGGTAGAGTTAGAGTAGGAGAGCAGGAAGAATGAAGATCTCACCAAGTGTCATTACCGCAGCGCTGTCACCAGGTGGCAGTGTTGTGCAACGAATGTTTGAAAATGTTACACATGCATTACTTACTTATTGGAGTGAGTGGGTCTCTCGGCTGACGGACCCACTCATGCCAAGTTAACACAGAGTGTTAGGATGTGTTTTTTTTTTGTTTGTTTCCCTTCTGCAGGAGATTCGTCGGTCAAGACTACTGAGTATGGGGTGGTTCTTAGACAGTGACGGGAGGGATTGTATATGTGTACATGACAGATGTTTTATACAAAAGTTTTAATGTTCTAAGGTTTCCCTGTCTGTTGAGCAGGTCTTGGCACATACAGTATCCAAAATTTGAGGGATAGCCTCTGGGGCCCACTTCATGTCACCACTCCTTGGGAGACATGGGTGTGCACCTGACGCTGGGGACCAGCGTCAAATCACCAGGGGGAGTGTGTAGCGGGGTCTTCAAAGTTAGTGGGATACACCTTGGGGTAGAGAGACCCAGGTGTGTAATTATGTCAGGGTTCAGACCCCTTTTACTTTTATTCGTGGAGGATTGGGTGGTGTAATATTCTCTTTGACCAGTGGGTGTCAGTATACCTACTGGCTCGAGGTAGATTCACTGCCAGAGGGCTACCCTTCTTTGTCCCTTCCTGGAGATGGTGTGGCCGGGGCGGGGAACCCGCCGTGGTGTCGATGGGGGGGGATATAAAAAGGGGGAGACGCCCTCACCACGGGGCTGTCCGGAGGGAGGAGGTCGTGTCTTCACGCACCCAGGCACCTTAGGCCTGGGTGCGGGCGGTTCAAGGTTCCGGCCTAGGCGCCCAAGGCCTGGCCGGAACGAAGATGGAGTCCATCCCGGGCACCTTCAGCCTGGGGTGAGGTACTATTAAGGAGGCCTGGGACCCGGTGACTCCGGCTGGGTCCCGCGAGGGTGGAGTTGCTCCAGGGCGCCCCTTGCGAGGGGACCCGCATCTGAGGTGAGGAGGCTGGGGAGGTCACCCATCCGAAGACCCGGTGCAGTGTCAACCCGGTGACGGATGGGCCTTCGGTAACTCCCTCGGAGGACATCTTCCCCTGATATGGGCTACAGCGCAGCGGAGGAGCTTTCATCAAGATTCCTGCAATCCCTGGTCATAGCACAGGGAGTGTAGGGACTAGGAACCTGTACAGTGCCTCGACCTGCTTCCCCATCGTATCATGCCGTTGCATTTGACTGTATGTGGAGATACGCAATAAACCTGAGTTTGGACTTTGATGGGTGTATGGACTCTGTTGATGGGAACAAAGGGAGATTCCGGCACGGAAGGACTGACCCTCGTAACCAGCGCACATTTGGCCCGAGGAAAAAGATTAATACTGGCCTTCACCTCACCCACAGCCATGGGGAGGACATGGGCCGTGGCGCACCTCACTCTGTCGCTCGACATACCCCTAGCTAAAGAGGTCGGGGTGAGGCCGCTACATGTCTTTGTTCAAAAATCTCCACTATTGCTTGAGTCCACATACTTTTGTTTCTCTATTTTTTTCAAGCCCTGATGAAGTGTGTGGTGTACAACTGCCTGAAACATGTAGGCTTTTATATACAATTCATGTTTGTAATGAACCCATTTTTGGACTCAATTATTTCACTTTGGTGGTTCAATTCCAGATTTAACCATTGCTATCACAACATAATTGTGGAAACCCTTTGTACACAAGCTGCCCACCTAATGTTCAAACCCCCCCATAGTCATACTATCATTATACTTTTGGATATACAAAGCCATAATTCAAACAAACCTGAGGGTTCCAGAACCTTTAACCCACTTCTTGTAAGTGATGATGTCAGGAAGCTGCAACTGGCCAGAGGACTGGTTGTTCATAGAGGAGTAAGCTTGTGGGAGCGAGGGATAAGGTAAGAATTTGTACCTATTTCGTTCCTACTAGCCAAAAAAATATTTGAAGCCCAACCCCAGGAAATTACATTTAAACAATGCTGTGCATCAGTTAACTTCTCAGTTTTGAGCCTAAACACCTATTCCTGCAGTGTAATGAATCAAAGTACTTTCCTTGTCCTGCTCATTATCTACTCGCACAATGGTCCCCTCACTGCAATGTGAGTTCTCCTGCTTCTGGAACCCATGAAAAAGGATCTAGCCCCTGGAAGTGTCATCTAAACCAATAGGAGGTGTCCACATCATGTAGGCAGTGATATGGACACCCAAAGAGTGACCCCAGGAATTAAATAGAAAAAAGAGAGAAGTATTGTCACATGACTTCCGCTAGGTAAAAGGGGCATTTGGATAGTTGTTCTTTTTGTATCAGTGGTTAGTTAGAGGTGGGTTGCTAATAATTTGGACCTGGGCTTTAACCCCTGTACTGCATGGGTACATTTAAAATCAGAAGTGTGGCTTTAAAGAACACATTGCTGACATCATCCTGATGGCAGCTTGTTGATTGGACAGTGAGTGATCAGCAGAAAACTGATAGGGTTATCTTTCCTGCTGTCATCTTGTTCTTTTTTTAGTATAATTGCAACTCATCAGACCTTAGATTGTAAGCTCCTTGATGGTAGGGACTGATGTGGGTGTACATTATATAGTTGTAAAGCGCTGCGTAACTTGACAGCAACTGTAATAAATAAATCTGTTCCCAACACTGCCCCTCCTCTTCCCAATCTAAGTGAATGAATAAATGAGTAACTTGTATAGCGCTACAAATGCCAACTGAATCGCCTCAAGGCGCTTTTTGCAGCCAGTGTCTGCCTGGCTGGTGCGGTCATTTACCCCGTAGGATCTCGACGCGCTTGGGATACACATTCGTACACATATAGTGGGCCAATTTTGGACAAGATCCAATTAACCTACCAGCATGTCTTTGGAGTGTGGGAGGAAACCAGAGTACCCGGAGGAAACCCACGCAGACACAGGGAGAACATGCAAACTCCAGGCAGATGGTGTCGTGGTCGGGATTCGAACCAGCGACCCTTTTGCTGCTAGGTGAAAGTACTAACCACTACACCACTGTGCTGCCCAGTGCAACTGTACAGGGGATTAAACACGGCTAAAATTAAATAAAATTCAGAAATTTACACTAGTTGCAATTAAAAATACATTTAAGCATTTGTAATAAATACATAGCTGCACTTATGTGTCTTTATGTCTGCCTGGAGTTCAGATTTAGGTCTTATTCACACAGACATGCCCATGCAAAACCATGTTTGCCCACACAGGGATGCACAGGTGTTCTGTGCATCCCTAGGCAGGCAGTCCCTTCCATGTCATTTGGGACACAGTTCCTACAACTGCTACTCCCAATTTGACAGGGAGTCACTGCACCCCAATCGACATGAATGGGACTGCCACCATGGGGATGCATGGAACACCTGTGCACTTCTGCATGGGTGTACGTTTAAAGTGAAACTTCACTCTCATAATCAACATTGACTGTTTTGAATCCTTATGCTGCTAGCATTGGTAGATAGGAAAGCACTGTATATCATATTTAAACAGTTTTTTTTTTACATGTCTTTAGTTACTTCCTAGTTTCCAGGTCTAGGCAAATGATGCCATACATTCCAGGAGTCTTTCGGAGGGGAGGAGGGCTTTAGTCAGCTAAGCACACCCTCCTGCCTATATGCCTGAACTAAGGGAAGATGGATTTCAGGAAGTAATTGCTACATGAATTATCTGCCCTTACTCAAGATGGCCACTGCCAGAAATGCTAGGGGGTGTTTTTCAAAGTGATTTCTCAGAAAAATAAAACATGGAGACCTGGACGGATGGGGGAGTTTGCTTCAAATATTAAAAATTAATTACATATTGCTTTTGGTTTGTGGTGCTTAGATACAGTGTAGTTCCACTTTAAGTACGTTTGTGTGAACAAGGCCTTAAAATGAATAAAATATTATTTGTTTTTGTAATTATGTAGCAGCCACATAGCTGTTACTTTAGAACAGTAGGAGGAGTAGGGCAGAGCTACTGTTTAATAATAGTTACTGGGTCATCTGTGGAAATACATAGACTTGAGAATTTTGTTGGGTTAGGGAACAAGTATGGACCTAGGGAGCAGGTGCTGGAACCAATCTGGAGTCACAGGAAACACATGGTAGAGTACCCCAAACCCACACAATAAACCACTAAAGCAGGGGTGGGTTCTTATGTTGTAATGGTCACAAGAACAGCGATGGTACGCTCTCTATCATTCTCAGCATTCTATGTGTAAGTAATCACAGTGACCCACTATTGGTTTGGTTTCTAAAGTAGTAATAATATGGGGTTTTGCCATCCTTCACTTGGTATACAGCAAAGTATCATTGGCGGAAGGTGTCATTCAGAATGTGCACAGACAGATCTTTTAAAAAAGTCTAAAAGCAAGTCCTACACATTTATAGGCTGATTACACAATCCTATCCTTGTATATCCTTTATATAGCACCCTCTAGTAGCGCTAGGTTGTTAGTGTTGCTGTTAGTGTAGGGAAATTTAAGTTTAGCTCAGGGCTAAGCCTGAGCTATGAATATGGACCAGAGTTTAGTAACTTAGGGCTAGATGACTCATCCTAGCAGCTTCTCTAGTGCCTCCCCCTGTTTTCTGGGACATTGGAGAATGTTCCAGACATAGTGGGTGGAGGTTAGGAGGAGCTGTTTTTTTATATTTATGAGGGCCTCAGCCAATCCCCAGTTAAGGGCTGGCAGGGGGCAGGCCACTTCATAAATAGGCATGAGTCGGGTGGAAGAGATGGAGATGGAGTGCTAAGCAGGCTGTCAATGGCCCTTGAGGGTGCCCTCTAGCCTGGGGGGTGGGGGGGGGGGGGTGGCGGTTGAGTTAGGGCCAGGGCTCAGGTGCTGGAAGGATCCTACCAAAATTTGTGCGGGTACAGCCTGCTCCAGCATCCCCCTAGATCCAGCCGTGATAGCATTTATAATACCTCCAAACCTTCTGAGAGGAGAGAATGGGACACCTAGTACAAAATATATTGATAAAGAGCATATAGTACATCTTCCCAACACTCCCAGTTACATGGCCTATTGAGAATTAATAACCAAAAATGTATTGGTAAACTGATACATTTTATTTTTCAACACTACTTTTCTAAATACTGGCTTTTCAAAATAACAAATGCAGCAATCTAGATTCCTGTTGCCCAACGTGCATGGACTGCACAAGGCCCTTTTAAACTTTTTATGCAGCCCTCGGGACCCTTGCAGAAAGTAATGTGTTTCCTTATTGTCCTATGAAAGCAAGTATTCTCTAGCAGTCTCAAGTGATGTGTCTCCAAGGCCAAGCTTTGTCTTCGGAAGCGTCTTCAGTCTGTAAAGCGGAGTTCCAGCCTTTTACTGTTTATTAAAATTCAGCAGCTACAGCTTTACTGAAGCCCGTGCTGGAAGTGGTCGAAGCAGAAGGAGATCTCCTACCGTTGGGGCTATCCTCTGTCAGTGTCGTTTCGCGGGGACTCCGGGAAGTTTACCCTGCAGAACGCCGCTGACTTACCTGCACTCTTCAGATTCCTCGAGGTGGCGCCGATTCAGGTCCCGGACTGGCTCCAGATCCTCCCGCACCAGATGGGCAGATCCGGCATCTCTGCACAGCACGGTCCGCTGCCACCCCGCCGACAGAGAGGTAGACGGAGACGCCGATCCGCCTCTGGGGACCAGCCACGTGAGTAGGCCCTGGGCCACATTTCCCTGATCCATACACGCACGCTCTCCCCTGATCCTCCCCACATTGCCCGATCCAGCAGCTGCCTTAGACACTGTCCCCTACGCGACGGAGAACCGAGCCTGTAGCTCTGACCGCGGCCCGCCTGGGGGGAGATGCGCGCACCCCCGCCTCACCCTCTGACCCACATGTGATGTTACACACAGGGGATACAGCAGTGGGAACATACATTCACGGATGGATGCTGGAAGGCTCAAGCCGTGGTTTTGAGGGGGGCTGCTCCCCACCCCGCCTGGCAGCACTTTGACATGGTGGGGAGGGAGGTGATGTGATGGTTCCCCACGGCCTGGATGTCCCCTGCACTCTGCACTGGCATCGCCCCCCCCACGCACATGTTTGTGTCCCCCCCTGCAGTGCACCTGCAACTTAACAACATTGGAACACTACATTGCCGGCACTGATATGCCTATGGAAACATTGGGGTCTGGGGGGAGGGGGGATGGTTGGGACTGCCTGTGGGGGGGGGGTGTTGGGGATCCCCTCTTTTTCGGCCCTGGGGAGGGGGTGGGGGACGGCAACATGGGTGTTCTGGTGGAGCAACCATTTTGAAACGGCACTGTTGCCCTCTTATCTTTACCCTGGCCACAACAGGCCGAAATGAACACCTCCAAGGGGCTTGGGACATGCGTGCTCTGGACTTCACTGAAAATGGAGGCATACTGACGCTGGGGAGAGGGGCGGGATTGCACTGCCGAGGGTTGGGGATGGGATATGAGGCTCACGCTTCATAGAAGTCTGCACTGCCTAGTTTATTGCTGCTGAAGTTAATTGCATTGTTCTATGTTCGGTTTCTTGTATGCCGCCTAAGTACATGTTTATTTGGTATCTCATTTCATTTGCACTGCTTTACCGGTTCATGGTTTATCTGATATTACTAATTTGCCGGGGTGATGGGGGAAGGGGTGGGGGCTTATCCACCGGCCCTGTCTGTCCACCACCCCACATAGGTTTGTGCTCCATATCCAGGCTACCCCTGGGGAGCACCTCTGCCATTAGGGCTATCTTGGTTCCTCTCCAGTTGCTGCACTCTCTGGTGCTAGCCTCCTAACTTCTTCTTGTTCTCTTCGGGGTCTCACCCCTCTATTTACCTTTCCTGTATTTCTCTACTGTATTCCCTTTCTTATTTACCCAAAACCTTTTTATTCATCTATCCCCCCCTTCCCCCCTCTCCTTCCTATTCCTCCCCCCACATTTATTTTTAGAACAGTCTAACTTTGGGTGATATTCACGTAATATCCCTCAACGCCAAGGGTCTTAACACCCCAGAGAAGCGTCGGATGTTGATGCACGACATGCGTCGCATGAGAGCGGATATAGTTCTATTACAAGAGACACACATCCGGGATAATAATCTACCGCTACTTAAGAATAGGCATTACCCCACGGCCTATCACTCTAAATACACGGAGGCGAAGTCGCAAGGGGTGTCCATCCTTATTTCTGCCAGGATACCCTGGAAACTTTTAGACTCACAGACTGACACCGGAGGCCGATACTTATTTTTGAAGGGCCTGATTGGGGACAGGAGGGTCACCATGGCGAACCTTTATGCCCCAAATGACCATCAGGATGTGTTCCTCAGGCGGCGCGTGGAACATTTCATGCGCTTCTCGGAGGGACAACTCATAGTGGGGGGTGACCTGAACATGCCGCTGCTGCCGGCGGAGGACACCTCCTCCGGGAGGTCCTCCACTTCCAGAGACACACGTACATGTATCGGGACCACACTACACTCTGCGCGTTTGGTGGATGCCTGGCGTCTTCTGCATCTGGGTGAACGCGATTATACTTTTTTTTCGAAACCTCATCAGACGTACTCGCGTATGGACTATTTTTTGATACCCCACGGGCAGTTGCATCACGGAGACCTATATCGGTTCCATAACTTGGTCAGACCACGCTCCGATAGGGCTTCGATACTCATTATCTGCTGCCCTGATGGGACAACGGCCTCCATGGAGACTTAACGAAGGCCTCTTCCAGAACCAAGACGTCCTGGCTGACATAGTCAGGGAATTGAGACATTATTTTGCCACGAATAAGACCCCTGACAGCGACCCCGTGGTGGTCTGGGAGGCTCACAAAGCAGTGATCAGGGGATCTCTTATCAAACATGGCACGAGACTAAAACGAGAACGGACGGCACAGCTAGACCTGCTCCTCGCCAAACTACAATCCCTAGAAGCGACGCATAAGGCGACCCCATCCAGACAACTGGGCCTGGACCTTAACACCGTCCGGCTGCAGATAACCGACCTCCTCCAATTTAAGGCCAAAGCGGCGATTCAAATCTGCCGCAGGAAGTCCTACGAATCGGGCAATAAATGTGGGAGACTCCTTGCCCGAACACTACAAGCACAGCGAGTGGCCTCGTACATACCACATATCCAAACGGCTGCCGGGCAGACGGCGTGCTTACCCCAACATATTACACAAGAATTCAGGACCTTTTATAGCAGCCTGTATAATATACCAGACACACCGTCCACCCCGGGAGACACTATCTAGATCGGTCCCTAATGCCCTCGCTCCCAGAAGAGACACGGGCTCTGCTGGAGGAACCCATTACATTACCTGAAGTGCAACAAGCCCTGAAAAATACTAAGCGAGGCAAAGCCCCTGGCCCCGACGGACTGACCGTCATGTACTATAAGACCCTCTTACCCTCTCTAGGCCAACATATGGTGAATTTGTTTAACAGTGTTGGCTCGGGGACGCACTTTCATGACTCCACGCTGTTGGCGCAGATTTCGGTCATACCGAAGGAGGGTAAAGACCCGGGCCAATGCGGGAGCTATCGTCCGATCTCCCTTCTAAATGCAGACATCAAGATCTTTACCAAGATCCTGGCTTCCAGGCTGCAGCAGCACCTCCCAACCCTAGTTCATCTCGACCAGGTGGGCTTCGTCCCTACCAGGGAGGCTAGGGACAATACTACCAAAGTCCTTAATCTCCTCCACGTAGCAGATCAAAGCAAAACGCTGTGTGTCTTCCTTGGAACTGACGCGGAAAAGGCATTTGACCGGGTTAACTGGAGCTTCCTGTTCTCTACGCTGAGATACATAGGGTTGGGAGAGACGATGCTGAACTGGGTGACTGCTGCCTACACGGCCCCAAGGGCCAGGGTGAGAGCGAACGGGGTGCTATCTGAGACATTTCCGATTAAAAATGGGACCAGGCAAGGCTGCCCTCTATCACCCCTATTATTTGCCCTGACATTAGAGCCCTTCCTCTGCCACGTCCGAATGAATTCGGATATCATGGGTGTGGAGGTCAACGGTACGCAGTATAAGGTATCTGCTTACGCAGATGACCTGCTGTTCTCCCTTACAAACCCCACACCCTCCCTTCCAAACCTTCTGAGAGATTTTGACATCTATGGCCGCCTATCAAATCTAAAGAGCAATTTCACCAAGTCGGAGGCAATGGGCATAGGGATAGCGCCACACCAACTTAAGCTCCTCAGAGACAGTTTCCACTTAAAATGGACTGACACAGCTTTGAAATATCTGGGCACAGCTATACCTGCGAAGTTGTCCAAACTGTTCGCTCTTAACTTTCCACCCCTTCTGAGGAAAGTCCAGGGACTGTTGGATGGATGGAAAGGCGGCCTCCATTCGTGGATCGGCCGCTGTAACATCCTCAAAATGTCAGTACTACCTAAATTCTTATACCTCCTACAGGCCCTCCCGATATCAATCCCTGGGAGCTATTTCAGGCAGGTCCATGCGGCTTTCACCCGTTTCCTCTGGGCCGGGAAGCATCCACGCCTAAAGAGGAGTATACTCTCACTGCCAAAGATGCACGGGGGCCTGGCATTGCCAGATGTCCGCGCATACTACCAGGCAACACATCTAGGCAGGCTCCTGGACTGGTGCAGACACAGGGACACCAAACTGTGGGTAGGCCTTGAACAGGACCAGAGTGACATACCACTCCCCGGCGCGCCTTGGTGCCATTCTGTACGGCCGCCGACACTTAAAAAGCATCCCCTGATAGGCAACGCCGTGAATGTCTGCTCTCGACTGTTGACTTGACCTGACCCTCCCTTTCATCTCCGACGTCACCTCTGAGACCGGTGATTGGCCACCCCCGGTTCACCCCGGGACTGCATGACAGGAAATTCCTCATGATACGAGAAGCTGGGCTCTACCGGGCATCCCACTACAGTGTGCAGGGGAGGTGGAGGACACACGCGGAACTGTCAGACCAGGGAGGCCCCTACAGACTGGACTTCATGAGGGCACTACAGCTCAGCCACTTCCTGACTAGCCTTGCGCCACCCCCTAATGACTCCCATCAGCCCGTCACGACTCTGGAGAGCCTGTGTATGGAGTTGGGAACTATACACCATACGCTATCACTGACCTATGCTATGTTGAATGAACCACTGAGACTCTATCAAATTCCGAGCTTCACTAGGTGGGAGAGAGACTTAGACTGCCACCTTTCCGACAAAAGGAAACGGCACATACTAAGGTTCGCCCACAAATCTTCCCTGTGTACCAGAGCCCAGGAAACCAACTACAAACTCCTTACGCGTTGGTATAGGACCCCCTCCCTTTTACACAAACTGTTTCCTACGACCACTGACCGCTGCTGGCGATGCCAGGAGGGGGAGGGCACCCTTCTGCACATCTTCTGTTCCTGTCCGCGGCTGAGGAACTTCTGGGGTGAGGTTCGCCGCATTACCCAGGGCTTCTCAGACCGCACTGTACCGGACGAGCCGGCATATTTCCTCCTCCATGCGAATGACACACCTGCAAAGGTATATAAAAAGTCGGTAGTCCGCCACCTGCTTGACGCGGCCAAAGCCTGCATTCCCCTCAATTGGAACTCTCCACACCCACCGTCAATTGCCCAATGGCTCCGCAGAGTAGACGACATTAACCACATGGAAGACCTAATTCTCACCAGCCAACATAGACAGGAAACCTACACCAGGACGTGGAGACTGTGGAATATATTCAAATATTCTGACTAAGGACAATCCCTTAGGGGGATCGAGCCACCCACATGACGTTCTACCCGACATCTACCCTCCTAAATGCTTGATCGTTGGCGAATTGCGACGCTATGGCGAAATATGGGGGTATTATTACCACCCCCACTGGGTAATCACCCATACCCTGATTTTCTCCTAGTCCTTCCCCACCCCTCCCCTTCCCCCTCCCCTGCCACACTTTGTATTATTTCTTACATATTATTCCTTTTTCTCTTTTCCGTAAGATTACTTAAACTCTTTATTACTGTAATTTCTTCTCTTCTTTCTTTCCTATGAGTAAATGTGAAAACTAGAGGGGAGCCTGTATCCACGGGATTCGAACATTCTTATACCCTCCTCCCACAGACATGCATACTCACATTTACCACAGTTAGACTCATCACAGCCCTATCGTGGACCCCCCCTTTCTGGGGTGACACGCCTCTGTGGGACCTACTAGGCACCTAGTGCTTCTGGGGTATAGTTTTTTCTGTGTTTCACACTGCTTTGTTGTATTGATCTATGCAATGACTGTCTATTGTTGGAGTCCATGTGGACCAGTTTCCCTGTTATAAATAAAGAATTTAAAAAATAAAATAAAAAATTCAGCAGCTACAAAAAGTGTAGCTGCTGACTTTTAATAAACAGACACTTACCTGCTCCACGGTCCAGTGACGCGGCCACCCGGAGCTCCGCTCCTCTCCCCCCACGCTCCGGCCAGCACCTCCATTCATAGTGTGGGCACTCGGCCGTGACGGCTTTCGGTTTCACGCCCGGGCACTCACTGTGCATGCGCGAGTCGCGCTGCGCTCTATGAGTGGACAGGCGATCTCCTGGGACCTGTCACGTGTCCCAGGCGATCGCCTACAGGGAGGGGCCGCCTAAGGCGAGAGGAGGAGTCACCTAGGCGGTCCCTGGGTGGAAGTAGGAAGTGGGACAGGAAGTCCCACTCCTACCGAAGCCCCCACTCCCCCTCCCAAAAAAATTACATGCCAAATGTGGCATGTAAGGGGGCGAGGAGTGCTTAAAGCGGAAGTTCCACTTTTGGGTGGAACTCCGCTTTAACAACTTTTATAGCATGTTCACACTTTTTTACTATCTCCTATAGCATGTCTGCGTTCTCTGAACTTCTCTTGTAGCATGCCTGTAGCCCTTTATCATACTGTGATGCATGTCTGCAGCCTTGACCACTTCCTTAATGTAATGCCATTTTCTAAATATTATTTTTGGCCCTTTGGTGATGACAGGAGCCACTATATCAAGAAAGTTGACCAGCACTGGTCTAGATACTGCATTAAAGGTTTAGTGTAGTGCAACATTTTTGGTGGTTAAATAGAATCTTTTCTCAAGAACTATACATCAAACCAAAAAAGGGGACAGTGTAGGAGGAAAAGATAAAGTTATAGTCCCTCCAAATGAGGGATAGTTGGGAGCTATGAATGTGACCAACTTAAGATGGTTTTTAGTGACCTTAAAGTGGAACTACTGGCATTTTGGATTGGGTAAGAGGGTTATAACCCCAGTAAGGTTTATTTTAGCCATCTTTGTCTCATTGGGGAGATTTCCCTTCACTTCTTGTCCCATAGCCACACAGGACGTGAGAGGAAATCCCTGCAAATTAAGGGAATTCCTTGAGGCACCCAGGTCACCAGAACTAGTGTCCCCATTGGAAGATTTCCCCTCTAATACATTTCTGGGGACATTTCTTTTACTTTCACTTTCAATGATAATGGTAAACAGGACAAATAGAGAGGGTCTCCCTAATGCCGCGTACACACAATTGGAAAATCCGACAAGAAAACCGTGGATTTTTTTCCAACGGAATCTTGGCTCAAACTTGTCTTGCATACACACAGTCACACCAAATTCTGACCATCGAGAACGCAGTGACGTACAACACTACAACGAGCCGAGAAAAATTAAGTTCATTGATTCAGAGCATGCATGTTTTTTTTGCGCAGCGGAATTGCATACAGACAATCAGAATTTCCGAGCAGAACTTTTCTCCAGCTCTCAAATTTTTGTTGTCGGAAATTCCGACAGAAAAATTCCGATGGAGCCTACACACGGTCGGAATTTCTGACCAAAAGCTCACATCGGACTTTTCTTGTCGGAATTTTCGATCGTGTGAACGCGGCATTAGGCTCTATTTACACTTGTACGACTCCAAAGTTGCGCTGACTTTGGAGTGCAACTTTGGTGCAACCTTGATGTAAAGTTTTTGTAACTTTGGATGGCTGCAACCAGTGGCGTCACTAGGGTTGGTGTCACCCGGTGCAAAAAAAAATGGTGTCACCCCCCAACAACTATAGTCCCCCCTCAGTACAGACCCCCCTCCACTAACTACAGACCCCCCTCCCACAGTATAGATCCCCTCCCTCAGTACAAACCCGCTCCACTAAGTACAGACTCCCCGCCATCAATATAGACCCGCCTCCCTCAGTATGAACCTCCCCCTCAGTACAGACACCCCCACCTCAGTGCAGACTGCTCCATAAGTACAGACACCCCCACCTCAGTGCAGACCGCTCCATCAGTACAGACACCCCCACCTCAGTGCAGACCCCCTCAGTTACAGACACCCCCTCAGTTACAGACCCCCCTCGTACAGACACCCCTCTCAGTACAGACACCCCCCTCAGTAACAGACCCCCCTCAGTTACAGATCCCCCCTCAGTTACAGACCCCCCCTCAGTTACAGACCCCCCCCTCAGTACAGACACCCCCCTCAGTACAGACACCCCCCTCAGTACCAGACCCCCCCTCAGTACCAATCCCCCCTCAGTACAGACACCCCCCTCAGTACAGACACCCCCCTCAGTAACAGACCCCCCTCAGTAACAGACACCCCCTCAGTTACAGATCCCCCCTCAGTTACAGACCCCCCCTCAGTACCAGACCCCCCCCTCAGTACCAGACCCCCCCTCAGTACCAGACCCCCCCCCCTCAGTACAGACACCCCCCTCAGTACCAGACCCCCCCTCAGTACAGACACCCCCCTCAGTACCAGACCCCCCTCAGTACAGACACCCCCTCAGTACAGATACCCCCCTCAGTACAGACACCCCCCTCAGTACAGACACCCCCCTCAGTACCAGACACCCCCCTCAGTACCAGACACCCCCCTCAGTACCAGACACCCCCCTCAGTACCAGACACCCCCCTCAGTACAGACACCCCCCTCAGTACAGACACCCCCCTCAGTACCAGACACCCCCCTCAGTACCAGACACCCCCCTCAGTACCAGACACCCCCCTCAGTACCAGACACCCCCCTCAGTACAGACACCCCCCTCAGTACCAGACCCCCCTCAGTACAGACACCCCCCTCAGTTACAGCCCCCCCTGGTGCAAACTCCCTCTTGTGCAGACCCCAGCAGTACAGACACCCCCCTTACCTTTCAGACCTCAGAACAGAGCGGCAGATACACACAGCGGTGTGTCTCTCGAGCGCGGGCTCCTCCTCCTCCTCTGTGGATGTAAACATAGAGGAGGCAGAGGGGGCGGCGGCTTCCTTCCGCTCCGCTGAGGGACACAGCCGCAGCGTGAGCCTAAGGCACAGGGCAGCGGGCGGGCGATGTCAGTGTGGCCGCTGCGCTACCCACGGGTGTCACCCCTCTGGTGGGTGTCACCCGGGTGCGGCCCGCCCCCCCCCGCACCTGGCTAGCAACGCTAGTGGCTGCAACATGGATACGACTTGGATACGACTTTGGCTTTGACCAGTAATAATGGACAACTGATCCACAACTGTTGCATTGTATAACATTCAGGTACATCTTTCATGTAACGTTTGAGGGTTTACATTGAAGTCTATGGCCCTCAAGTTGCATGAAAGTTGGACCAAAGTAGTGCATGAACTACTTTGAAGTTGCTGCAACTTTAAGTCGTACATATATGAATAATTATTATTGGAAAATATGGGAAACTACTGTAGCACTACCCCCGTAGGAGCTGCTGGTTATAATTTTGGGTCATGCCGTTACCTGTCTGTTCCACCGTATTCGTCATAGGGGTTCCATTGAAGAGTTTCTCACAGATGTCATCACCAACACAGTCTCTTTTCCAATGGTTTTATTAAACAAAATGTAATTTGGAGGGATGGAGGATTAGGGGAGATTCAGGTATATTGCTTGCGGATCACGGGTACTTCCTAATCCAGAGGACAAACAGTTTTCCATGCTGGATATAGCAACCATAGGCCTCTCTCACTGACCTAGCAGTCGGTGCGGTGCTCGGCCAAAAGTCTCTGCCACAGACTTGAAGAACACGAATAGTCTCTGCCACAGACTTGAAGAATACACATAGTCTAAGTACAGTCACACAGTACCAGTTTCTTTCAGCCGATCCGGCAATACTGTGAGGTAGATATGTAGGGATGCGTCCTCCAATTGAGTCTCCAGGCTTGTCTGTCCCTTAAGTACCCTCCCCCAGAATGCACAGCGGGGAGACCAATCCCACTGAGCTGCTTCTGGGCAAGAGGTACCCAATACATCCAGCCTGCTGCATTTCTGACCTTGACCTGTGGGGACAGCAACACCCACTGTCAAGTGGAAATAATGCGCAACACAGCTGGACTGGAATAGAAACCAGCAATTTGCACAATTATTCTGAGCTAAATCACCACTCAGACAACTAAATTTACAACTAGCGCCTACCCAATAGGAGCAGGGCGCTACACTACTTTTCATGCAACTTCGATGTCCAAAGTTGCATTAAAAGTTGCACAAGTGTGAATGGAGCTTAACAGGGCACAGAGAGCATTAAAAACTGACAGGCGTTCTAATCCTTCTCCACTTAAAAATAAAATAAATGTTTGCCTTTGGTTATACTTTAACGGAAAAAAAAAAATCAGAGATATTTTCAGGAGCATCATTTCCACAGTCTTCAAGTCCCAGGACTGTCTGCAAATTAGCCCTGGTTCACACTGGTGCGTTTTGACATGCGATTTGGCATGCCAAATCGCATGTCAAAACGGCGGTATTTGCCGCTAATTGCCGGCAATGGCACCATCCTAATCAGTGCGACACCGCATCTGCGGCGCTGCACTGATTTCGAAAAGTAGTTTCTGTACTACTTTTTGCAATTTTGGTCCGCGAGTTACATTGACATCTGTGCAGAAACCTGCACAGATGTCTCTGTAATCCCGGCCGCAATCGGGACTGACCAGCGGGAGTGAAATCGTGCGAGTTCAGCTGAACTCGCACGGCTTCACTCTCGTAGCCCAGTGTGAGGCTGGGCTTAGAGAGAGTTGGTCGCCATAATATCATCCGCAATTAGCTTTTTCCTCTCTGTTTTTTTTTGTTTGTTTTTTGTAATGAATTCAGGAGAACACATTCTTCTTGGAATTTGAGTTCAGTGTTATTAGGTTTGATTGATTCTGTTAATTCAGCCTCAACGACTTTGTATATTATTAGTGTTCCCGTCACATGTGCAGTTTTATTTTTACTTTAAGGTATTGTGCACTTGCCCACGCTATAGGAAGTTTGGATAATTGCAGAAGATTCCATTTCAGAGCAGACAAAGACAAGGAAACAAAAGGTGGAAGTTGTAATCCAGGCTGATTAGTGATGAGCTTGTAAAGTGCACATGGTCAGAAAGTGCTGCTAACACAACTATACTTTGTTGTCAGAATTTCTTGACTTGCTGCCAAGTATATTGTACCAGTGAAGAACCTTCCCAAAGATTATAGAACCAGCCTTACAAGTGTAGCGCTACCCCCAGTTAAGAGAGCCGCTGATATTGATTTGGGCCCTGTAGTGCACTGCTGTCAACCCCTGGCAATCGGCTCTAACCTCCCGTGGCACAGCTGGTGATAGAGGGATAGGACCGCGTGACCGCAACTGTTGGTGACGCAGTCCTATAACAAACATACACAGAATATACTTTAAAACTCCTATTAAAGTAAGCGGAACTGACACCAAATGTACTTTACCCAGATATTTTACTGAGGCTAATGGGCAAGTAATAAACAACAGTATAACAAGTTGCAGATCCCTGCAATAAACAGTAATAAAGATAAACAGAGTAATCAGAATAATTAAGTATTGCTATGCAACTCTAGCGCTGCCCTTTTACAGCCACTTCCCCTCATGGGTAGACTAACACCCAGCAATGTCTACCTATGCAGTCAGGCCTGACTGATCTAAATGGAAGTTCAGTGAAACAATATTCGCTAGCAATCTCTCGGTGGTGCACTTGAAGAACAACTTTGTAATCCCAACGAATAGTAAAGATAAAGTATCTGTCTTTAAACAGCTCTCACCACCTGGACAAGTCCAAGTCCGTTTCCTCCATCGATTCGTCTAGGAACAGGAATCCACCGACATACAAGTCTTCAATCCTTCTGGTGTACTGCAGCAAGGAGGATTAGATGTCTCTAAGGCTCTGCTAGGCTGGCAGAGGGCTCTTTGGAAAGGAGCACACGGCCCGGGCTTCAGGCCTTGTGCACACAGCAGTTCAGCACAGACATCCTCTTGCTAGGAGAGGGGGGTCCAAAGAGAGCGACCAAAACTCCGCCTCCCCTTTATAAAGTCTGCCCCAGCAGTCTCTGGTCTGGAGCAATGCACCCTGGGTGCTGCAAGATGTACTGGGAGATGTAGTCTCTTTCTCTCCTCTGCTTTCACTTCCAGTAATGTCTCTTTACTTCCTCCTGACTCACCTCTCACCTGGAACTTCTTGTCTCTCTGCATTAAAGGGGAACACCCCGCTACACACTCCCCCCACTTGAACTCTTTGGTCCCCAAAGATAAACTTCAACAAATACTGTTTACCATTTTGGACAATGTCGAGCATGATGTTGGCATAGGGAATTCCCACCAAAACTTTGGGATGGAACTCTCTTGCCCACAGGTCACACTACCATGAGTGGCCTGCCTAACTGTGCCAGAGAGTGAGCTGGGGTTGCCCTCCACCAAATGGACGGTGGAAGGATCAGGTTGTTCAACACTTCTCTTAGCCGTTTCAACAGAGTCCTCTGAGCTCATCCCCATTTGGGGGTAAGTTAGTTTCTTGGGAGGCCTGATGACTCTGCGAGCCCTCTGCTCTCTTGGTGCTTCTGATTCTGGCACCACAGGCTCTTCTTCAGGAGTAAGTTCAGGTAACATTGCTGGTTCTGGAACCTCTGATTCAGAAGTCGACTGACGTATGGAATCTCTAGAGTCCTCCTCTGCGCAAGTGTCAGGAACATCTTCCCAGTAATCAGCTGAGGGACTGAAGGGTATGAATTCAGTAGCCTCCGGATTCAGCGTTGCATCTGGGGTATCCCCTCCATTTGGGAGATCTATGGCGGACGTTCCCAGAGTCGAGGGAGGCCACAGCCAGTCCAGTTCTCCACCTTCATCTGTACTCAATTGGGAGGCCTCCCCATCTTTGGCTCGAGAGGTCTGGGACCGAGTGTTCGGCCTAGGAATATCCAGGATAGAGGCCGGTTCAGGGGAGTCTCTCACGGGAGGTATTCTGACTGCCTCAGCAAGTGGGAGCAGGTGGTTCCGATGCCACGTCTTCAGTGGACCCACCTTTCCTTCTGGCTTTAGTTTGTAGACAGGCAAACCGGGCAACTTCCTACAGACAACATAGGGCTCAGATCTCCACCTGTCGGCAAGCTTGTGTTTTCCAGGGACCCCCAGATTGCGTAGCAGTACTCGGTCCCCGGGCTGCAGATCTTGCACTCGAACCTTCAGATCGAAATTTCTCTTGTTGCGGGCCCCCCTTTGATCCGAAGCCGCCTGGGCTTGTTCATAGGCCACCTGCAGGCTACGTCTAAGTCTGTCCACGTATCCCTTGTGGGATGTAGCTGAGGTATTGTCTATAGAAGTGCCAAAGGCCAGGTCCACAGGTAGCCTTGCTTCTCTCCCAAACATAAGTCGATAAGGGGAGTAGCCAGTGGTGTCACTTGTGGTACAGTTATAGGCATGTACTAGGGCTGATATGTGCTGACTCCAGTGTTGCTTCTTCTCTGTTTCTAAGGTTCCCAACATGTTGAGCAGGGTCCGGTTAAATCTCTCCGGCTGAGCATCTCCTTGTGGGTGGTAAGGCGTGGTTCTGGTCTTCTTTATTCCTAATGAATCCAAAAGTCTTCGGATCAACCGACTCTCAAAGTCCCTTCCTTGATCTGAGTGGAGTCTCTGTGGTAGTCCATAATGGACAAAATACTTCTCCATAAGTATCTTGGCCACGGTGGATGCCTTCTGGTCTTTGGTTGGGAAAGCTTGAGCATAGCGGGTGAAATGGTCGGTTATTACCAGAACATTCCCCAATCCACTCAGGTCGGGTTCGAGGCAGAGAAAGTCAATGCATACCAGATCCATTGGGCCTTGACTCTGTAAGTGGCCCATTGGGGCAGCTTGATGGGGTAGGGTCTTTCTCTGAATGCATTGTGCACAGGAATGGCAATACTCCTCTACTTCTGCCCTCATGCAGGGCCAATAGAACCGATTTCTGACAAGCTGGAAGGTCCTTTCTGCCCCTAGGTGACCATGATGGTCATGCAGGGCAATTAGTACAGTCTCTCGGTGCTTCTCTGGAAGAAATAACTGCCACTTATCTTCTGAGTCATCAGAGGGGCCCCTTCGGTAGACCACTCCCTGATGTACCTGTAGCCTGTCCAATTCCTTCCTCAACAGGCGAGCCTCCTTTGAGGGGTGATGTAGGAGTTTGTTGGGATCCTGATTCTCCAGGGCTTCGAGGACCAATCTCCCCATGGGGTCTTCCAATTGGTCACACCTCAACTCCTTCTTGGACAGTCTCGGTAGGTTGTCTTCCTCCAGTTGAGTTACCCCACAATAGTGTTTGGGGACTCCTACCATGGTAACCCCTATTTCTTCTGCTCTGGAGCCTCCTCTGGCTTGGAATTCAGCCCCTTGACAAAGGGCCCGCACCCCGTCCGGTGCCACTTGGGTCCAATCTTCCCAGTCATTTGTCATGGCATGAGACCTCCGGGACAGGGCATCTGCATCCCTATTTCCGGCTCCTGGTCTGTACTTCAGACTGAAGTTGAATCCAGACAATGCGGCCAACCACCTGTGTCCGGTGGCATCTAGTTTCGCGGTGGTGAAGAGGTAGGTCAGGGGGTTGTTGTCTGTCTTCACAGTAAACTCTGCCCCATACAAGTAGTCTTTTAGCTTGTCTACTACCGCCCATTTGAGGGCCAGGAATTCCAGCTTATGAGTGGGGTAATTCTTTTCTGAGGGGGTCAGGCTCCTGCTCACATAGGCCACTGGTCGCAGTTGTCCTTCATGTTCTTGGTAGAGTACACCACCTAGACCCTCATGGCTGGCATCCACATGTAATTCATAAGGTCTGGTAGGGTCGGCGTAGGCCAGGACTGGGGCAGTGGTTAGACTCCTCTTCAGAGCATGAAAGGCCTCTTCACACCTTGGGTTCCACTGATCTTGAACTGACTCACCAGGCCTCCTGGGCGCTGAGTCATCCTCTTCCCCTTCTGCCTTTAGCAATTCATTCAACGGGTGGGCAATCCGAGCAAACCCCTCCACAAACCTCCTATAATAGGAGCAGAACCCCAGGAAGGATCTGAGCTCTGTTACTGTGGTGGGTCGTGGCCAGGAAGTGACTGCTTCCAACTTCTCAGGATCTGTGGCCACCCCTTCTTCAGACACTATGTGCCCCAGATAGTTCACAGAAGACTGGTAGAACCGACACTTCTCGGGGGAAAGCTTAAGTCCCTCTTCGCTGAGTCTTCTCAATACTTTCTCCAACCTGGCTTCATGTTCTTCCAAGGTTCTCCCGAAGACAATGACATCGTCCAAGTACACAAGGACTTCTATAAGATTCATGTCTCCAACAGTCTTCTCCATAAGGCGTTGAAAGGTAGCAGGAGCTCCAGACAGACCCTGAGGCATCCTATTGAATTCGAAGAATCCCACCGGGGTTATGAAGGCTGTCTTCTCCCTGTCTTCTGGGTGCATAGGGATTTGATAGTACCCACTCTTGAGGTCCATCACACTGAACCATTTGGCTCCAGACAAACTTTGTAGGGCATCTTCTATCCTTGGCGTGGTGTATTGGTCAGGGATGGTTCTCCTGTTGAGAGTCCTGTAATCGATACAAAGCCTCAACGACCCATTCTTCTTTCTGACCACCACGATTGGGGAGGCATAGGGACTTCTAGACTCCCGGATCACACCAGTCTTCTTTAGTTCTACAAGTTGTTCCCTCAGATCCTCCAGATCTGCCAGGGGGACCCGCCTGACCCTCTCTCAGAAGGGCTTATCTTCTTGGAGGCGGATCCGATGGGTGGCACTTCTTGCACACCCCACATCGAATTCATCTTCGGAAAAGATCTTCTCCCACCTGGTCAGCTGGGCCTTGGCTCTTTCTTTCCAAGCCCTGGGTAGGTTTGGGTTTTCCACGGACAGTTTCTCCCAAACATCTCCTCCGTCACCCGTCCCCTTGACTTCGGACCAAGTGACCGGGGCAGCAGGGCTCACCTGACCAAGCAACACTCTGGCAGGGATCTCCATGGGTCCTCCCGTAGTGTTCCTAACACTCACTGGAACTTTGCCATGGGCCTTCTTCAGGGCCTTGAACGGAATCACTTCTGGTATCACTTCCAGGCCTGAGGACTCTTCCCTTGGGTCTGATTCCAGCATGACAAAGGGGCCAGGTTGTTCCCACGAAAGCTTCACAGTGGCCCTAAGACAGGTTACTTCTCCGGGCTGTAGCACTACTCCTTCTCTGCCAAGTCTCCACACCTTCCCTATCCCCTCTCCCGGGGTCTTCTGCTCTAAGACCAGTCGTTGGTAGGCCGTCTTTAGCATGGGATGGATTTTGGTGGCTGAATGGTTTCTCTCTTTCACTAGAGGGGTCAGGAGTCTCCTGACTAGATCCGTGTTTGTCCCAATGATCAGGGAAATCTTGCTGGCTCCAGGCGGCCGGGGACACACAACTGCCAGGGTGTCAAACACTTCAGCCTTCCCAGCCACGGATGGGTCGAAAGTCATCTTTATGGGCAGGTACCCATCATAAGGGAAACTCTGGGTTCCAAGTCCCCATATCTCCAGCTCTTCTATCTTCTGGATAGGCAGATGACTCAAGTGCCTATCATAGAAGTCCCGGTATAGTAAAGTCACCTGTGCTCCGGTGTCCAAAAGAGCTTTAGTATAGACTCCTTCCACTTGAATGGGCACAGTAGGAGACGGGCCCACCAGTTCCTTTGGGTATGGCCGGACTGGGGTCACCTCTTTTTTTTGGCTTTCGACCCTTGCCCTGCTCCTTTTGGACTTTAATTTTTCCTGAGCCTGGCATGCATTGACTTTCTCCCTCTCAATGGGGGCACAAACCCGCTGAGGGATGTTATTGTTCCTTTTAGGTGGATGTTCCTTCTTTGGGGTGCTGTACTTCCACTGAGGGGTCTTGCCCCCTCCCTCTGGGGTACATCTTGGTGGGGGTGTACTATACCTCCTCCTAGGAGTTTTGTCTCCTCCATTCTTGGCCTTTTTTTTTAGTTTGGAGCGCACTGAAGATGATGGGCACCCGGTTGACTCCTTCACCGGGGCCCTTTGGAGTTTCCCGCCGGCTTGCAATTATCTGTTCTCTTCTTCTTTGGGCTGGAGCATGCGTTAGCAAAGTGGCCACTCCCTCCGCAGTTATAGCAAATCACCTCTTCTCGGTCCTGTAGGGAGGCCGGTGCTGAGGTGTTCGGGAACAACTCCTTTCTTGGGCTTGGTTTCTCTCGTCTTCTCTGATCTTTCTCCATCAAAGAGGTCAGCATCTCCAACACTTGGGCCATTTGCGATTTCAGAGTGTCAACCTCCGCATCTCTTTCCGGGCTCTTGACTGAATGGACCAACACTGGTACAGGTGTGACATTCGCCTTGGCCACCTGCTGATCTTCCTGCAGCGCCTCTTCGTCCCTAATAATTTTTATTAGATCAGAGTAGGTTAGTGACATTCCTCCTCCTGAGGTTTTCAGGTGCAGCCAGACCGGGTCTGAGCGCCGCGCTCCCCTCATGATCTGCTTCATGCGTGCTTCATCTGCATCTTTGGGCAGCATTCCCTTCTTCAGTACAATCTTGCATAACTGCCTGTTCAGCCTTCTAACATATTCTGACAGTTTCTCATTCGGCTGCTGGAGAGTGTGTTCCATTTGATAAATCATCTCTGACACCTTCTCCAGCTGACCAAACTCTTCCTGCAGCATGGCCAGGCAATCTTGAGCTGTACAGTTTTCATTTCCAAACCGGAAGCTCTTCACCGCTTCTGCCGCGGCACCTTTCAGACTTTCTAAGACTCGCTGTCTCTTCTGTGCCTCAGGCACCTCCCATGCTTCTACTGCCTGCAATGCCTGTTCCACCCAAGTGTCAAAATCTTCCTCCCCGCAGGGACGGGGAGCTTCCCTGAGAAGGTGCTAAGCTTCCGGTAACCGGCCTCCACATGCACCGTACTGCTTTTCTGGCACTTAATTACAAGGTCTCCTAGAGCATTCAACAATTCAGGCCCTATAGCGGCCAGCGGTGATCCCGGGCTTAATAGTTCCTTAAGCTTTTCTGCTTTAGGGGATAGTGGTGGAGATAATTGTGGGAGTGATGGCTTTGGTGTCTGAAACCATTCTTCCTTCACTGGCAGCATATGTATCAAGTGATAGATCTGATTATCTATGGCTTGTATACTCTGACTTTTAAAATGCTCTGGGATTTCGTTTTTCCATTCTACCAGTGCGTATGTAAACGAGATCACTGGATCTGGCCTAAAATCCATCACCCATGCTTTGTGGCTCGGTGACAGTAACAATACGAGCTGTTTTATCTCCTCTTCCTTCCATCTTTCCCCCGGGAGTACAATGACTACCGCCGTGGTTGGATCGGCGCCAATCGCTGCGCACCACTGTGACATTGCCAGCGGGTCCATGCTGGTACTTCTGACCGGCTTGATTGCAGCGTGCAACGTACAAGGATCCCGGACTCGAGCCCCCACGTGTAGCGCTACCCCCAGTTAAGAGAGCCGCTGATATTGATTTGGGCCCTGTAGTGCACTGCTGTCAACCCCTGGCAATCGGCTCTAACCTCCCGTGGCACAGCTGGTGATAGAGGGATAGGACCGCGTGACCACAACTGTTGGTGACGCAGTCCTATAACAAACATACACAGAATATACTTTAAAACTCCTATTAAAGTAAGCGGAACTGACACCAAATGTACTTTACCCAGATATTTTACTGAGGCTAATGGGCAAGTAATAAACAACAGTATAACAAGTTGCAGATCCCTGCAATAAACAGTAATAAAGATAAACAGAGTAATCAGAATAATTAAGTATTGCTATGCAACTCTAGCGCTGCCCTTTTACAGCTACTTCCCCTCATGGGTAGACTAACACCCAGCAATGTCTACCTATGCAGTCAGGCCTGACTGATCTAAATGGAAGTTCAGTGAAACAATATTCACTAGCAATCTCTCGGTGGTGCACTTGAAGAACAACTTTGTAATCCCAACGAATAGTAAAGATAAAGTATCTGTCTTTAAACAGCTCTCACCACCTGGACAAGTCCAAGTCCGTTTCCTCCATCGATTCGTCTAGGAACAGGAATCCACCGACATCCAAGTCTTCAATCCTTCTGGTGTACTGCAGCAAGGAGGATTAGATGTCTCTAAGGCTCTGCTAGGCTGGCAGAGGGCTCTTTGGAAAGGAGCACACGGCCCGGGCTTCAGGCCTTGTGCACACAGCAGTTCAGCACAGACATCCTCTTGCTAGGAGAGGGGGGTCCAAAGAGAGCGACCAAAACTCCGCCTCCCCTTTATAAAGTCTGCCCCAGCAGTCTCTGGTCTGGAGCAATGCACCCTGGGTGCTGCAAGATGTACTGGGAGATGTAGTCTCTTTCTCTCCTCTGCTTTCACTTCCAGTAATGTCTCTTTACTTCCTCCCGACTCACCTCTCACCTGGAACTTCTTGTCTCTCTGTCTTAAAGGGGAACACCCCTCTACACAAGGATACGTTAAAAAGTATCCATCCATCCAAGTATATTTTTTAAGTCTTTCCTGAAATAAACATTTGCTATTGCTGCCTTTTTGGCCCCTTTCACATGAGCGATCCGATGAGGTCCGCCTGTCAGTTTTTTAGATGGACCTGATCGGACCCTCCAGTCTCTTCTATGGATGGGGGGACTTATACCCCATCCGTCTGATGGATCGGATGGAAACGGACATCTGATTGCCCCAAAGACGAGAACGGGCTGTGTCCGTGTCCACTCTGCATTGCGGAGCGGACATGGACCTGTCATGCGCCTGCTCAGCGGGAATCAGCAGAGAGATCCCTGCTGAGAAAGTGGATCCTGCTTCACGGAGGCGCCCATGTGAAAGGGGCCTTTATTCTGAAAATGCTAGTCACCTAGATATTCTGCTGAGCCCTTGCCGCAAATAAGTGTCAGATAAGGGTCAGAATTTAAAGGGGTTGTAAAGGAAAACGTTTTTTCACCTTAATGCATCCTATGCATTAAGGTGAAAAAACATCCGACAATACCGCCCCCCCAGTGCCGGCCCAAGACATTGTGCTGCCTGGGCCCAGGATCAAAATGCTGCCCCCCTCCTCCGTACCGCCACCCCCAAAAAAAATTATAATCACGCCCACCAAAAGGCCCCCACATTTATTATTTTATATCATGACAATTAAAACCAAAATAACATTTATTAGGAAGTCAGATTTACACGCAACAGTGGTGGTGGGGATCAGACAGAGGCAGCGGCGGTTGTAGTGAGAGGGGAGGGGGGTTAGACACAGGCAGGGGTGGTAGGGAAGAGGTTAGACACAGGCAGGGGTGGTAGGGGGGTTAGACACAGGCAGGGGTGGTAGGGGGATTAGACACAGGCATAGGTGGTAGGGGGATTGGACACAGGCATAGGTGGTAGGGGGATTAGACACAGGCATAGGTGGTAGGGGGATTAGACACAGGCATAGGTGGTAGGGGGATTAGACACAGGCATAGGTGGTAGGGGGATTAGACACAGGCAGAGGTGGTAATGGGGATTAGACACAGGCAGAGGTGGTAGGGGGATTAGACACAGGCAGAGGTGGTAGGGGGATTTGACACAGGCAGAGGTGGTAGGGGGATTGGACACAGGCAGAGGTGGTAGGGGGATTAGACACAGGCAGAGGTGGTAGGGGGGTTAGACACAGGCAGAGGTGGTAGGGGGATTGGACACAGGCATAGGTGGTAGGGGGATTAGACACAGGCAGAGGTGGTAGGGGGATTGGACACAGGCATAGGTGGTAGGGGGATTGGACACAGGCATAGGTGGTAGGGGGATTAGACACAGGCAGAGGTGGTAATGGGGATTAGACACAGGCAGAGGTGGTAGGGGGATTAGACACAGGCAGAGGTGGTAGGGGGATTGGACACAGGCATAGGTGGTAGGGGGATTAGACACAGGCAGAGGTGGTAATGGGGATTAGACACAGGCAGAGGTGGTAGGGGGATTAGACACAGGCAGAGGTGGTAGGGGGATTGGACACAGGCAGAGGTGGTAGGGGGATTAGACACAGGCAGAGGTGGTAGGGGGGTTAGACACAGGCAGAGGTGGTAGGGGGATTGGACACAGGCATAGGTGGTAGGGGGATTAGACACAGGCAGAGGTGGTAGGGGGATTGGACACAGGCATAGGTGGTAGGGGGATTGGACACAGGCATAGGTGGTAGGGGGATTAGACACAGGCAGAGGTGGTAATGGGGATTAGACACAGGCAGAGGTGGTAGGGGGATTAGACACAGGCAGAGGTGGTAGGGGGATTGGACACAGGCATAGGTGGTAGGGGGATTAGACACAGGCAGAGGTGGTAATGGGGATTAGACACAGGCATAGGTGGTAGGGGGGTTAGACACAGGCATAGGTGGTAGGGGGGTTAGACACAGGCATAGGTGGTAGGGGGATTGGACACAGGCATAGGTGGTAGGGGGATTAGACACAGGCATAGGTGGTAGGGGGATTAGACACAGGCAGAGGTGGTAATGGGGATTAGACACAGGCAGAGGTGGTAGGGGGATTAGACACAGGCAGAGGTGGTAGGGGGATTAGACACAGGCAGAGGTGGTAGGGGGATTAGACACAGGCAGAGGTGGTAGGGGGATTAGACACAGGCAGAGGTGGTCGGGGAGGTTAGACACAGGCAGAGGTGGTCGGGGAGGTTAGACACAGGCAGAGGTGGTCGGGGAGGTTAGACACAGGCAGAGGTGGTGGAGATGGGATTAGTGACATTTACTTTCTCTCAGTGTCAGCCGCGCCTATAGCGATCCCTCTTCCATAATGGGGTCTCTGCTCAGCCGAAAGCTCCTCCCCCTTTACGCTGTTGGCCGTCAGCCTGTCAGCTGACTTTCTCGTCAGCAGCAAAGGGGGGGGGGAGACGCGGAGAGGATGGGCGGGCCAGCTGTGCGGGTATGGCAACGAGTGCTCTGCCAATACCTCCAATAGCAGCGGCGCCGGGGCATCCACATAGTGGGATGAAGAGCGGAGTCCAATCGGGTGGGACCACTGTATTTATGGGCGTCAATGTGCCGCCCCTCAGAACCTGCCGCCTGGGACCAATGGTCCCATCGGGTCCCATGGTAGGGCCGGCCCTGCGCCCCCCCCCCCTTTACTTACCTGAGCCCTTGAAAGTCCCGCGCTCGCCCCTGTCATCCTCCTCGCCGTTCAGCCTGACCGTTGATTGGCTACAGTGGATGGATTGAAAGCAGCACAGCCATTGGCTTGCGCTGCTGTCAATCACATCCAATGACGCGGCATGCCGGGGGCGGGGCTGAGTGATACAGTGAGCGGCAATAGCCGCTGGCTGTATCACTGGAGCGCGCCCGCAATCACTCACCACCATGCAAGCTCACATATAGGTGGTGAGTGATTTGCGGGGAGGAGCCGAGACAGCCACCGAGGGACCCCAGAAGACGTGGATCGGGCCACTGTGCAAAACGAGCTGCACAGTGGAGGTAAGTATAACATGTTTGTTATTTTTCTTTTATTTTTTTCTTTACAAACCATTTAATGCTGAAGTCAAAGGCATCAAAGGTGTCAAATGCATGATAGTCAAGGTGCCAGCAGTCTCAATAGGAATGGTCAACAATGACAGCCTACACACTTGAACTAGGACTGTGAAGCTACCATTGAAGTGGCTCTTTCTTTTCCCCATGCAGAGCAAAGGAAAGGATCTGCCAAGCCATTCAATGGCTGATGTCAGCACCATGGCAAATACCGATCAACTAGAGGCTGATGCCGTATACACACGACCATTTTTCATGACGTTAAAAATGCAATTTTTTAAATTGCGCATTAAAAACGATTGTGTGTAGGCTCCAGAGCATTTTTAACAACGTGAAAAATGGCCTAAAAAAAATGAGAACCTGCTCTATTTTTTCACGACGTGAAAAACTGTAGTGTGTATGCTTTTACGAGGGGGAAAAAAACGCGCATGCTCAGAATCAAGTATGAGACGGGAGCGCTCGTTCTGGTAAAACTAGCGTTCGTAATGGAGATAGCACATTCGTCACGCTGTAACGGACTGAAAAGCACGAGGCTGAAAAGCGCGAATCGCCGCTCAACAAACTTTACTAACATGAAGGGTGGCGCCATTCGAACTGAACTTCCCCTTTATAGTGCCGTCGTACGTGTTGTACGTCACTGCGCTTTGCTCAAGCGTTTTTTTTCATGAACGTGTGTATGCAAGACAGGCTTGAGAGGAAACAAGAAAAATCACGTAGAGAAAAACTTTGTTTTTTAAAATGACATTAAAAATGAACATGTGTATGCGGCATAAGATGGCAGCTTCCTTGGCTGTGTAAACAATAGGAGGGTTTAGTTCCACTTTAACTTAATTTTAGCACATACTCACCTTTTCCTGCTCCCACTTCAGTCCATTCGGCTGCTGAGACCAAAATAAAATACTTAGCCCTTTTGGATATGGGTGAGTTTGTGACTTCTTCCTCTTTTATATGACAGTGCTAGGTGCCTCATGGTTGGCCCAACCCTATTACATGGGGCCAGTGAAGGGGCTGTAGCCCTGTGTAAGCTCAGACCAAGTCAGTTTGGAGCTCACACAATGATTTCGTTCTCTGCTCTCGATAGTCAAAAAGTTTGTGGGACCAATAAAAGCTGATTAAGGAAAGGGATGGTTGACACTCAGGATGACATCCAAAATGGTATTTCTTTATTAAATACATGTACAAAGCTGTAAAACAGCCTACGCGTTTCAGACGTTATAACTTAGTCATGCTGATTACCGTACATGATGCTGCGAAGGCTGGGGTTAACCGCCTGTATGGTAAAAGGGAAAGTGTCGCTTTAAATGTAAGTGAATCTAGATATGAGGGAACTCAGCCATGTTAGGTTAAAAATGATCTCATGCTCAAATGAATGTTTAGCTCTGCATTCTGATGTTAATTTCACATTGCAAGGGGCAAATTTCTGCAAATAATAAGCAGAATTCAGTAATTGAAATGCTTGTCTAAGGCCCCTTTCACACTGAGGCGTTGAAAAAACGCTCAAAAATTATGGGATTTTGTACCTGTATTTTACCGCGATTTTACCGCGTTTTTGCCACGTTCGCGGTAAAAATAGCGCTAACGCGTATGCGTTTTTACCGCATTTTTACCGCGTTTTTACCGCGTTCGCGCTAAAAATAGCGCGAACGCTGTAAAAACACAGTAAAAACGCGGTAAAAACGCAGTAAAACGCATACGCGTTAGCGCTATTTTTTAAAATAACGCTTACGCCTATGCGTTTTTACCGCGTTTTTACCGCGGTTCCCATTAATTTCAATGGGGATAGGCGTTTTTACAGCGCTATTTTATGCACCCTAAAGTTGCTCTAAAAAAGCGGTTTGCAGGATTTTTTCCAACGCCCAGCCAGCATAACGCCTCAGTGTGAAAGCCCTCAGGGCTTTCACATTGAGAATGCTGGGGCAGGATTATTTCAGGCGTTATTACAGCGCTATTTTTAGCGCGAAAACGCGGTAAAAACGCCTCAGTGTGAAAGGGGCCTTAAGTGAAAATTTAATTTTTTCCTAAACTTTACCAATATGTTTTCTAGCAGACAGAGGGTGCAGTTTTTGTTACTGAAAATAGGGGAGGGTCCTTCTGTTTAACATAATTACATATTATGTCATGGCAGATGCTCCCTGCTCAGGCAGGCTGGCAATAAATAGGAAATCCACTGGAATTATTTTCTTTGGAGTCAGTTTCTGTTTATCGCACCTTACATGCTCAGTCAGGATTTAGTTTGAACTCTTCCAGTGCCCCTCCACTGTTATTTAACTACACGAAACCAATGAAACATTATAGGAAACCAGGAGCTGAATTCATTAGCTGCTCACCGGATGTGGCTGTACTTTAGAAAACATTACAGAAGAAATATGTAGGGAGCTTCTAAAAATGTTTCTAAAGCTGCCAACAGACACGAGATAAGAAAGTTCTTTGGATCACACAATAATTTCATGACTAAGGAGTCAGCCGGGCTTAAAGCAATTGCAAACAATCACCTTGTAAAACAACCCATTCAGTTTATAATAAAAATGAGAGGCAAAACATTTTAGTATAGATATAAAAATACATTATAAAACGGAAAATGTATTACCAAATACTTACCGTAATTTTCCTTTCCTGATAGACTCCATGGCAGACTACGTGTGGGTTAACCCCGCCTCCTCTCCACAGCTATAGGACCCCTTACCCATAAATTTGAGCTCACCTCCACAGACAGGTGTTCCGTAACTAGCCGACTCAAATTTCAACTCTCATATTTTTAATTCATGGGTGGGAACTCCGTCTGCCATGGAGTCTATCAGGAAAGGAAAATTACGGTAAGTATTTGGTAATAAATTTTCCGTTTTCCTGACAGACTCCATGGCAGACTACGTGTGGAAAATAACTAGCCAATCCACACGGGAGGGTATGCTTGCTCAAAAAAAATATTTTAATCTTTCCCGTCAACTGACAGGATTTTTCGACCAAAATTAACAGAGGAAAGGGAAGCAGGCTCAATACAATAATGAGACATAAATGTATGAATAGAAGACCACGAGGCTGCCCTGCATATCTCTTCAGGAGCCACGTGTCGAGCTGCTGCCCATGAGGCTGCCATGCCTCTGGTGGGATGAGCCGTCACGCCTCTGGAGGAGCTAAGCCCTTTGCCCTGTAAGCCTGTTGAATAGATTGGACGATCCAGGCTGCTATTGTTCTGGAGAAAGCCCTCTTTCCTTTGTTGCTACCAGTGTGTAACAAGAACAGGTAGTTCAAGCTTCTTAAAGATGAAGTGACTCGCAAATATTCTTTCAGAGTCTCACCTACATCCAAGGGATGAACATCTGCTGATTCTGGAGAATTGAAAGTAGGAAGGACTATTTCCTGATTCTCGTGAAAAACTGACTTGACTTTTGGTTTAGACCCAAGCATGGGAATAAGGACCACTCGGTCCGGGAAGAAAGTCAAAAAGGGTTCTTGACAACCCAGGAAGCTTATTTCTGAAACCCTTTTGGCTGAAGTAATGGCCACTAGTAAGGCCAGTTTGATTGATAAGTCCTTAATAGAAAGATCCTTGTTGTTGAGTGCTGAAAGAGCATCAAGGACGAGCAGAAGATCCCATTTGGGGAATCTAGGTTTCCTCTGAGGCCTGATTCTCGAAGCCCCCTGAAAGGATTGTTGAACCAGGGGATGAGTTGCCCATGATGTTCCTGAAAATGCCGATAAGGCTGAAACTTGTCAATCAGTTCCCTCAGAGTACAAAGGAAGATCCAAGCCTGATTGTAGAAAACTTAAAACGTCTTGAACTCCAGGATTTCTGAAAGATTTTCCAGCAGAAGTCATGAAGCTGACAAACCTGGTCCAGATTCTGTTGTAGCTTTTGTTCATGTTAGGCTTTCTGGAGCTCATAAGGGTAGAGATTACCCCTAAAGCACACCCAAGAGACTCTAGCAGGTCCCTGAAGCTCATCAGATTCAGGAGAGGAAACCATGGCCTGTTCGGCCAGTATGGTGCTATTGTTATCACTTCGCCTTTCTCCAACTGGAGCCGCTGCAGGAATTTTTGCATGATCGGAGGTGGAGGGAAGGCATATGCCTTGTTGAATTTCCATTGGCTTGTTAATGCATCTGCTCCGAAGGCTTGACTGCACCGACCTCGAGTGTAGTATCTGTCTACTTTGTGATTGCAGGGGGATGCAAACAGATCCACTTCTGGATCGATTCCCAACGATAGGATCCACTTGAATGTCTGTGTATGCAGTGACCATTCGTTGTTGTCTAGGTTGCTGCGTGACAGAAAGTCCGCTTGAATGTTCTGTTCCCCTGGAATGAAGACTGCTGTTAAGTTTGTAGATTCCTCTGAGCCCAGGTCATGATAGGTTCGACCTCTTGGAGAAGGGTGGGGCTCCGAGTGCCCCCTTGTCTCTTCACATATGCCACGGCGGTGGTATTGTCCATTTTGAGTAGGACCGACTTCCCTTTCAGAAGGTGGGAGAAGGCTTGAAGGGCGCACCATGCCGCACGCAATTCCAGAACGTTTGACCCTGGAATGTGGAGATGGGCATCCCATTTGCCCTGAGCCAGTTCTGCCCCACAATGTGCTCCCCAGGCTGCATTGCTGGCATTGGATGAAACAGTCATCCATTGGATGGGAGCAAGGGAGTGGCATGTTAACAAGTTTTTGTGTTGAAGCCACCAGAGAAGACTGTTCCTCATTGACTGAGTAGTCCTGATCAGCTGATTGCGATCGTCTGTCTTCCATTGCTGAAGGAATCCTGATTGAAAAGGCCGAAGCCTCCACATTGCCCATTTGACCATGGGGAACGTGGCCACCATCGTGCCGATTATCTTCAGGCACTGTGACGCCCTTAGGTTAGAGTAGTCTAGGGCTAAAGATATTCTTACCCGAATGACCGGGATTTTTTCTTCCGGAAGAGAGATGGTATTCTCTACTGTGTCGAATTGAGCTCCTAGGTAGGTTAGGCGTTGGGTCGGTTCTGGCTGACTTTTCTGTCGGTTTAAGAGCCATCCGAACTCTATCAATGTATAGATCACTTGATCTTTGTGGATCAGCAGCTGCTGCTTGTCTTGGGACAGTAGTAGCAGATCGTTCAGGTAATGATACAGACGCACACCCTGTATTCTGATAAGAGACACAATTACCAACAGTACCTTGGAAAAGACCCTTGGAGAGGTCGTTAGTCCGAATGGAAGACAAATAAATTGTAAGTGCTCTCGTTCGACCTGAAATCGAAGGTATTTGTGGAATTCTTCTGCCACGGGAACATGAAAATACGCGTCCTTAACATCTATTGAGATCAACCAGTCGCCTGGTTGAACGACTTTTTGGATGGATGAGAGTGATTCCATCTTGAATTTCTCGTGCTTTATGTACCTGTTCAGGAAAGTGAGATCTATAACTGGACGCCAAGAGCCGTTCTTCTTTTGTACTAGGAAGAGGGGGAAGTATACCCCCTGGAATTCCTCGACCTTTGGGACGGGCACCACTGCTCCTTGATCTTTCAGGGCATTCACATATGAAAGAAGAACTTGTTGTTTTTCTTCTGATTGAGGCAGTGAAGATTGCATTGGTCTGCATGGAGGGACTTTGGTGAAGGACCATGCGTGACCTGTTGAGACCGTTTTGATGGTCCAATAATCTGAGATCAAGGTCACCCAGACGTGCCGGCAGAGACGTAGGCGAGCCCCTACCCGACCGCTTGGGCAGGCCCAATCTCAAAAGGACTTGGTTGGCTCACGCCCACCGGGCGTCTGTTTCTTGCCAGATTTTTGGGAAAGATATCTGCCTATTCCAGTTCCAGCTTCTCCTAAAATCCCGTCCTGGCCTATAGGAGCATGCCTCTCTTGAACGCTCTGTACTGCGTCTCTGCTGAGGTTTTCTTTGGTTAAACAGACGTTTGTCCTGAGGGAGGAATCCCGACTTTCCACCTGTAGCCTTTGAAATGGCATTATACAGTTTGTTTCCAAACAAGGAAGTTCCTTCAGACGGAATTTTGCACCATGCCTGCTTTGAGGCAGGATCAACAAGCCAGGGGCGCAACCATAGTGCTCGTTTGGCTGTGACCGAAGATAGCAAGGATCTAGCCATCAAGCGGATGAGATCAATTGAAGTTTCTCCCAAAAAGGCGATAGCCAGTTTAAGTTCTTGCACTGCTGAACTTTGTGCCAATTCCTCCGAGACACCTTTCAGAACGGAGTCAACATTTTCCACCCAGGCCTCCATTGCTTTGGAGGTGACTGCAAGGGCTAGGGCTGGTTTGCAAGCCATACCGTTCAAGTTATATATTCTCTTAATGTCTTGGTCAATCTTTCAATCCAGACCATCTTTAAAAGATACAGTGTCATCTAGCAGGAGGGTGACATGCTTCGCTAGGCGCATTACTGCTGCATCCACGAGGGGAGCATTTTCCAAACCTTCTTATCCCCCTTGCTCCATTCTTCCTTAAACACTCCTTTCAGCTCAGTGTGAAATTGGAACATTCTTTCCCCAGTTTCTTAAACAGTTCCTTTGTTTCTCTGGGGGGGGGGGGCAGTGGTATCTTCCAACTTTAAGGTTTCCATCACTGCCTTGATCAGTGGAGAGACTAAAGCGTAGTCGAATCCCACTACAGAATCATCTCCCTCCATCTCGTCTTGCGAGGAATCATGGGAGGAATCACAGAATCATCTCCCTCCATCTCGTCTTGCGAGGAATCATGGGAGGAATCACAGAATCATCTCCCTCCATCTCGTCTTGCGAGGAATAATGGGAGGAATCATGGGGCTGGAATTGGCCGGAATCCTCCTGGGCCTCGTCAGCCAAGGAGCCAGACAAGGTGGTGGACTGGCTCCTCGTGTGGGGGGACATCTATTTCCATCATAGACTGCTGTACCACACGTTTAATAAGAGACTCAAGATTTTGATTTTTCGGTCTCTTTCTCACCGACCGCTCGGGCATAGCATGGGTCACACAGCGATTTGCCCTCTGGGATTCTAGTTTTACATCCCCAACAGGCTCTGTGATCAGAGCGATCATAGCGGTGGTGGTAGCGGTGACTTGAGGAGGAATGGGAACATCTCCTATATTTAGAGGGGGAATGTGAGCGTCCCCTATGATAGTGGGTCCCAGACGGAGTGTCACGTCTGGACCTGGAGGATGATTGGTGATGGTGATGATGATGGTGCAGCCTGGCAAGGTCCCTATCCTGTGACCGATGAACTGATGTAGCCGGGCTGTAAGAGATAATACAGACAAAGGGAGGGGGAGGAAGGTGGGCAGGTTGTAACCGTTAGCAACCACCAGAAAAAAAAAATGACACCAAAGACACCAACCCCCTACCCACTCCGCACAGACCTTGTGCGGGAGGGCTGGCCACACGGCGGTGCAGATGAGTCCATGACGAGGAAGACACACAATGATGCGTAACTCCACTACCTAGACTAAGGATAAGCAAATCAATGCAAGAACAGCGCAGAAAAAAAAAGTTTTTTTTTTTTTTTAAACTGTCCCTTTAAGAGACACTAAGCATTACAAGCATTACATGCATTACATTGCCAAGAAGTGCTTACCCCGTCCTGGTAGTATTGAGACTCCGGGAGGCTGCTGCTATATGCCCACAGGTTATCCCACCTGTATAGGGCTCCTCAGCGGTTTAAATCACCCGCCGGAATGACGTCATGGCCGGTCCCGCTGTGCGCATGCATCGGAGGGACCGAACCTACTGCGCCTGCGCGGCCCCTGACCATACTGCGCATGCGCAAAAACCAAGCCTCGTTTTAACTGTGGCTCTGCGCATGCACAGACGATCAACAGGCTGGGATCAGGAAGGGAATGGCATCCTGGAACGCAAAAGCGTTCCACACATATACTAAGCTTAGCGGCGCTGTATGACAGAGAAAAAACAGCAGAGAAAGACATACAAACAAACAAACAAACAAAAACTATCTGCCATGGAAATAGAAAAAGTCTTCAGACCTTGCCAGCTGAGATCCACCGTCCGTCATGGTATGCTGGGGCCACATCCCTTCCACCATAGGGGTATCCATCAGCCCAAAACCACTCACCCGCTCATAGCTGGGCCCTGGGTGCACTGCATAACTCGTACCTGATCCGACAGACATCCTGGACTGCACCTGAATTGCATGATGAAGGTCCATGTGAGGAGGATAAAAAAGGAACACCTGTCTGTGGAGGTGAGCTCAAATTTATGGGTAAGGGGTCCTATAGCTGTGGAGAGGAGGCGGGGTTAACCCACACGTAGTCTGCCATGGAGTCTGTCAGGGTCCTTCTGTTTAACATAATTACATATTATGTCATGGCAGATGCTCCCTGCTCAGGCAGGCTGGCAATAAATAGGAAATCCACTGGAATTATTTTCTTTGGAGTCAGTTTCTGTTTATCGCACCTTACATGCTCAGTCAGGATTTAGTTTGAACTCTTCCAGTGCCCCTCCACTGTTATTTAACTACATGAAACCAATGAAACATTATAGGAAACCAGGAGCTGAATTCGTTAGCTGCTCACCGGATGTGGCTGTACTTTAGAAAACATTACAGAAGAAATATGTAGGGAGCTTCTAAAAATGTTTCTAAAGCTGCCAACAGACACGAGATAAGAAAGTTCTTTGGATCACACAATAATTTCATGACTAAGGAGTCAGCCGGGCTTAAAGCAATTGCAAACAATCACCTTGTAAAACAACCCATTCAGTTTATAATAAAAATGAGAGGCAAAACATTTTAGTATAGATATAAAAATACATTATAAATACTTTTTTCCCATTTTCATTATGTGATCACATTCCCTCTGTTCTCAGCTGCATAAGAGGGGAGGGGGAGGAGAAGGAACAGTACACTGATCTTCCCAGTGAATGGCTGTGCAAGGGAGGGATGTCAGGACAGGTCTGATCGTTGGAGTAAAGCAGGCTGAGTTGCTATCTTAACTAGAGAATTGACTACGGTGTGTTCTCCTGCTTAGTGTGGTCAGTTTTTAATAGGACAGCAGAGGAACATCAGAGATTTCACACAAAGGAAGTAATACAAAGAAAACAGGATACTTTCTCATACAAGTACATGATGCAGGAGGCACATATCAGCAATATAAAATTTGTTGGGGTAGCAAACTCTTTAAGGGGTGAACTTGGAAAGGACAAGTTGTGAAACATGTTCTGATCACTGTTGGATTCCCATTGAGGTTAACAGCTTCTGTAGCATCTACCTACACTTTTCTACTTCCCCCCTGCTTTTGACAAATGTAACAAAGAAGGATGCTCTGCTAAGGAAATTCTTCACTTTTGCCATGGTGATCCGACAAAGGGTTCTAACACTTCCACATTACTTTAAAGCGGAGGTCCACCCGATTTTTATTTTTTTTTAAAAGCCAGGAGCTACAAATGCTGCTGGTGCTGACTTTTAAAAAATGGACACTTACCTATCCAGCACGCCCGTGATGTCGGCAGCCGAGGCCGAGCAATCGCCATCCTCCCCCCGCCATCTTCGGTGAGGGAATCAGGAAGTGAAGCGTTGCGGCTTCACTGCCCAGTTCTCTACTGCGCATGCGCGAGCGGCGCTGCCCATCCTCACTGGTCCCCGGTCTCTCCTGGAACCAGTGTGTTTCCCAGAAGACAGCACCCCCTCCCCCCTGAAAGGTGCCAAATGTGACACCGGAGGGGGGGAGGGTTCTGAAAAGCCTAGAACCTCCTCTTCTCGGGTCCCTCACCGGCACTCCTGGCCTCTCCCTCCTGTCGAGTGCACCCACAGCAAGCAGCTTGCTATGGGGTCACCCGAGCTGAGCCGCAGCTCTGTGTGTCCATTCAGACACAGAGCCATGGTTTGGCCCCACCCCCTCTTATCATTGGCTAACTGACATTAATTGACAGCAGCAGGAGCCAATGTCGCTGCTGCTGTGTCTCAGCCATCAGGAGGGAGAGTCCCGGACAGCCGAGGCACTCGTGCACATCGCTGGAATGAGAGGGAGCTCTAGTAAGTATTAGGGGGGCTGCTGCACACAGTAGTTTTTTTTTAATCTCATTGCATAGAATGCATTAAGATAAAAAAACCTTCTGCCTTTACAACTACTTTAACATACAGCAGAATTTACCCTGCCCCCATCAGACCTCACACATTTTCATGCATTGAGTTTTGTGTGTTTTATTGCAGAAAAAATTACATGTGTGAATAGGCCCAACTAGTGAAAACAATAGATGGGTGACAGCACACCAACAGTTTCATGCAATTTCCTTATTGATGTTTAAATTATGTGTAGCGCACCCCCAGCTAAGAGAGCCGCTGAATTTGGTCTCAGGCCCTGCACACAGCACCGCCAACCCCCGGCAATCTACTCGACCCACTCTGGCACAGTTAGTCTAGGGTAATATCTCTTATACTCTATGGTAAAATTCAGACACCAATGCAGAATAGTAAAGTATAACAAGTTTACTTTTCTATAAGTAAAAGAACAGTTATAACAAACCACATGAATTACTTGCAGAGCCCTGCACTGAATAACATACTACGCATGGACTATGTATGATAGTAGTTCACCAGGCGCCCTGTGGCGCAGCAACTAAAGAGAACAATCTAACTGGTCAGGCCTGACGCAGGATCTATACTCAGTCTCTCAGGAGATGATTTCTTTGCATGCAAAATCTTGACTGGAGGTGCACATTCAGGAACAATTTATAATCCACAGGTTAATCAGCAACAAGGAACACTTCACTGGAGACCGTTTAACTCAGTTCCACTATAGGTCTCCATCAAATAAAGGCCGATAGGCCAAGGCAGTCTGTAGGCCTAATGACAGTACAACGTGCTAGGATTGAGCATGTGCTCGCTCACCCCTCCGGACGCGATCCCAGTCCGGGACTTCCACCTACTGTGTCTCCACACACACAGCGTCTGCAGCGGTCGGGTCTCCGATCCAACCGAAGTTGAGGATAAACAAAGTCAGATGCCACCCAGGCTCGCAGTGGGGTGGAAGGCTCTTTGGCAGCTGCGCAAGGCCCCAGGCTTCAGGCCTTGCACTCCAGCAGATCCGCACAGGAGGACCTCTCGATCGAAGTCTCGTGTCCCAAAGAGAACAAGCTCAGCCTCGCCCCTTCCCTTTATAGCCCCACCCATAAGTCTCTACGGTGGCAACAATGCACCCTGGGTGCCAAACGGGGTTCTGGGTAAGGTAGTCCAGAGAGTCTTAAAGGAGACCCCGCTACATATGGTATAAAAGGTACAACAGGAGCTGGGATGTCTTATGCACATGGGCACTTAATCATAGAGCTTTATGAATCATGACTCTATGACTACCAGACTTTATGGAGATAAAACGCGTAAGAAATCTCAGCTCTAGCTGTCTTTCATGTTTCCCTCTTTCGTTGGGCGCCAAGCAAGAGTCACATGAGAGATTCCACCTGGGGTTGGATTCTTTTGGCTATGCCAGACATTCACGTAGGGTAATACTTTGCCTGAAGGTGTGCTCACAATGCCTGAGAAACAGGGAGGAGCCGTGGTCATGTGAAAAAGCCAAACATTAAGCCAGCCTCCCAACTCAGAGATGAGCCACATGTGTGCAGTACCCAGGGTCCGGAGTTCCTACTTAAGCTTCCTCATCCAATGTCCTACACACTTGCACTGATGTATGTGTTGCATCAGGAGGGACAGGCTGAGCCGCTACCCACTCCACCAATTAGCCTTACTCCCAGTCATAGGTGTGTGCAGCCTATTGCATTAGGGTGTGCACCCCAAAGCCCAAACACACACTACCGATCACTCACGATCTTCATTCAGAAAGGGAAGGGGCCAGTAAATGATATATTTACTGGCCCCTTCCCCACTCCTAAAACATCCCAGCAGCAACAGCCAATAGGAGAGGAGGGAAGCTGGCAGTGCTGCGGGGGGAAAGATGGGAGCCAGGGCAGTAGGGGGAAATCTGTGCTACACAGGGTGATTAGGGTGTGCCTGGGCACACCTGGCACACCCTGTGCGCACGCCTATGCTCCCAGTAACAGAATGGGGTCCCACTAAGGACACAGTGAAGACCTCATACGTGCTCTCATTTAACAATTCTCCTTCTGTACCAAGTGATCAGGCCATAGATCTCTGTAACGCTCAGTGCTTTTTTTCTCAAACAATAGGTGCTGGGACTTAACCACAGCCCCACAAAACCTCTCCCCCACACACACCCTCCAAATCACATCAAATAGTGGGTGTGGTCAGTCAAATTTCATGAAAACAGTAGGAGGGTCTTAAAGGGGCATTAAATACCAGGATTGCATTACATACAGAGTGCAGAGCTGTCACTTGTAAACACAGAAACCAGACTTCTGTGTTTACAAGTGATTTTGGTGAGCAGGCACCAAAGTGTCTGAGCCATAGGTGGTGGAACTGAGTTCCACCAAATTCCCCCTGGAAAAAAGCCCTGGTAACGCTAGTCCTCTCCCGGTAACCGACACCACTACTGGAGAACCTGTCAGGTACCATGCCAAGGACTAGTTGCTGTTTCTCTTTGTAGTTACTCTTGAACCTTGGTCGTAGAGATGTTGTACCCTATACTGTGGTTACCAAGTTCTTTGATGATATTCCAAATCCTCATATGCACCCCTTAAATAACTTCAGATAAGGCTATGAGCAGTTGAATCAACGTTTACTGTAACTTGGCAAATATGTATAACATGCAATAACCTTCCATTCCTAACTGTGGCTGCCACAGGTTACCTGCACAGGTGAAATCTCTTAGAGGAAAGATCATTCTTGGTAGTGCTCTAACTGAGAAGTCCATGTTCTGGTGAATCGGGGTTCCAGAGTGGACCATAGGTCCCAGAAAGTCTTTAGCATAGGTTCCCCGGTGTTCCCCAGAGTCCCCTTGTGATCCGGACACTCAAAACGGAGCTGAGGTGCATCGTGTTTCCACTGATCATCCTTGAGATGTTTCTACAACTTGATTGGAGTCCATCTGTGGTAAATTCAGTTGATTGGATATGATTTAGAAAGGCACACACCTGTCTATATAAGGTCCCACAGTTAACAGTGCATGTCAGAGCACAAACCAAGCCATGAAGTCCAAGGAATTGTCTGTAGATCTCCGAGAAAGGATTGTATTGAGGCACAGATCTGCGGAAGAGTACAAAAAAAAATCTGCAGCATTGAAGGTCCCAAATGAGCACAGTGGCCTCCATCATCCGTAAATGGAAGAAGATTGGAACCACCAGGACTCTTCCTAGAGCAGGCCACCCGGCCAAACTGAGCGTTCAGGGGAGAAGGGCCTAAAGCCTCGTACACACGACCGAGAATCTCGACGTAAAAAAACCCGTTGTTTTTCTCGACGAGATTCTTGTCAACCTTGACGAGTTTCTTGTCAAGCTTTCCTTGCATACACACTGTCAATTCCAAATCTCGTTGTTGGAAAGCGCGGTCATGTACAGCACGTACGACGGCAGTATAAAGGGGAAGTTCGATTTCAATGGTGCCACCCCTTGGGCTGCTTTTGCTGATCTCGTGTTACCGCATGTTAGTAAAAGTTTGGGGAGAGATGATTCACGCTTTTCAGTCTTTGTGCTTTCAGTTCGTTTTAGCGTGACGAATGTGCTATCTCCATTACGAACGCTAGTTTTACAAGAAGGTGCGCTCCCGTCTCATACTTGAGTCTGACCATGCACGGTTTTTGAAGACTCGGAAAAGCATACACACGAACGGTTTTCTCGTCCAAAACCAGTCTGACGAGAATCACGCCGAGAAAAACAGAGATTCCAACGAGAAAAAAGACCGCACGAGAAAGCATACACACGAACGGTTTTCTCTGCAAGAAAGCTCTCCCAACAGTTTTCTTGTTGTTTCTTGCAGAGAAAAACGGTCGTGTGTACGCGGCTTTAGTCAGGGAGGTGACCAAAAACCTGATGGTCACTGTGACAGAGCTCCAGAGTTTTTGTGGAGAGAAGAGAACCTTCCAGAAGAACAACCATCTCTACAGCACTCCACCAATCAGGCCTGTATTGTAGAGTGGTGAGAGGGAAGCCACTTCTCAGTAAAAGGCACATGACAACCCCCTGGAGTTTTCCAAAAGGCACTTGAAGGACTCTCAGACCATGAGAAACAAAATTTTCTGGTCTGATAAAACAAAGATTGAGCTCTTTGGCCTGAATGGCAAGCGTCATGTCTGGAGGAAACCAGGCACTTCTCGTCACCTGGCCAATACCATCCCTACAGTGAAGCATGGTGGTGGCAACATCATGATATGGGGATGTTTTTCCATGGCAGGAACTGGCAGACTAGTCAAGATCGAGGGAAAGATGAATGAAGCAATGTACAGTGACATCCTTGATGAAAACCTGCTCCAGAGCGCTCTGTACCTCAGTCTGGGGCGAAGGTTCACCTTCCAATAGGATAATGACCCTAAGCACACAGCCAAGATAACAAAGGAGTGACTACGGGACAACTCTATCAATATTCTTGAGTGGTCCAGCCAGAGCCCGGACTTGAACCCGATTGTACATCTCTGGAGAGATCTGAAAATGTCTGTACACCAATGCTCCCCATCCAACCTGATGAAGCTTGAGAGGTCCTGCAAAGAAGAATGGGAGAAACTGCCCAAAAATAGGTGTGCCAAGCTTGTAGCATCATACTCAAAAAGACTTGAGGCTGTAATTGGTGCCAAAAGTGCTTCAACAAAGTATTGAGCAAAGGCTGTGAATACTTATGTACATGGGATTTTTTTTGTTTGTTCGTTTTAATAAATTTGCAAAGATTTCCAACAAACTTCTTTCGCGTTGTCATTATGGGGTATTGTTTGTAAAATGTTGAGGAAAATAATGCGATTACTCCATTTTGGAATAAGGCTGTAATATAACAAAATGTGGAAAAAGTGAAGCGCTGTGAATACTTTCCGGATGCACTGTGATAAGAAATTTAGTGTGTATTCAGCCTTTATGTGTGGTTTAGAAGCTACTAACTCTGTTCTGAAATAAAAGAGCAAAACCCTTGGTTTTTACCACTACTGATTACTTGGCATTGGTAAAATGGATTTTAAAAAGTAAAACCAACACCTACATGGTCGTCAATCTGCTCCACAACACAACCTGCTTTACATGTTTAGCCTCGTACACACGACCAGTTTTCTCGGCAAGAAAGCTGCTGGGAGAGCTTGTAGCCAAGAAAAGCGTTCGTGTGTATAGTTTCTCGTCGGCAAAACTGCTCGGAATCTCGACGAGAAAAATAGAGAACCTGCTCTCTATTTTTCTCGTCCGGATTCTCGGCAGAGTGTTTCCTGCCAAGAAAACCGTGAGTGTGTATGCTTACCTGTCCATGGTAATCCCGCGCATGCTCGAAAAGACTTTGACGCATGCGCGGTAGCATACAAGGGTAGTGTAGGATGTAGCAAGATGGCGGCAACGGCATCGAATGTGACGAGCGCAGGCTCATTGTAGTCGATGACGTCACCGCGTTCTTGCCATTCAAAAGAACAAAGAAAATCGAAGTTTTTTTCCCGACGGGATCCCCGCCCGTGTGTACGAGACTTTACAGATTTTCTTTAATGGATTCAGATAGATGGACCGGCAGACACACCCTTGCCAAGTTCAAGTTGCTGCTGAAAGATTATGAATATGAATGGTAGCTACAGGCAGCCTAACACTGATAAGCCAGTAATTGATGGGTTGTTAATTCCATAGCCACACAGTGGAGGAGGGTTCTCTTCCCTGTCAGCACACCCAGTGTTTTAGGTAAAAATAAAAAAACACTGAACAGTCCAAAAGCAGTAAGCAGTGACTAATGTGCGTGACGTTACCAAGAATGCCGGGAGAGTAAACTCACTAAAACAATTGGATTTTTTTTTTTAAAGTTGGCAGTGATTTTCTTAAGGATTTTATTCCTTTTAACAAGTGTTGTCGTTGTCATAGCAAAATGCTTTTTATTCCTGGCAAAACTATTTTCCTTGTCAGAAGCTGGCATGACCCACTGCAAAGAGGGAGAACTGGTCTGAGAGCACATTTTTCCCTGTGGTGAGGGCGTAGACATACATGATACTCAATAATAATAGCCTGGAGATTTTTTAGAATAACTAGCGTGGGATTAATGAATAGTGAAAATTACCAACCAGAAATCCAGGCGCTGGATCTATAATTGGGAGTTCTCAGGACAGATTTGGAGATTTTCCATAATCAGCAGCAATATGATTACCATAATTATGAAGATGATCTAATTTAATGAGAGATTCAAAACACTTAAAAAAAAAATTGTTTAAAGTTGGCTTCACGATTAGAGCTTGTTCTTACCAGTAGTCGCATTATACCATGGCTGTTGGTGTGCTCTGTGAAGAGCGGTGCTGATGAAATTCCAATAAGATGGAAAAAACCTACATAAATAAAAAAAAAATCCATCTTATCAGAATTTCATCCTATATATGGCATCTTTGTATATGTAGCACTACTCCCGCAAGGGCTGCTGGTACCTGGCTCCCCTATTCCTGCACAGACAGGCAACACACATTTTCCACTTGCGTCGAGACACAAGAAATCAGTACATGGGCTTGTTTTGTTGTTTTATTGGGGGAAACAACTTAGATAGGGTATAGGGATTATGGGATACTCAACTTGACTTGAAGAACACAGATGAGGACAACTTCCTTCCTTTGTACATGTAGCCGGGAGCGGGAGCAGACTATGGTTATTTGACTTTGCAGACTACCTGTTACTATTCTAGCCCTGTTTCTATGTCCCCCTAGTGCTGGATTTCCATCACGAACATCATCTCCTGAAGCACAGAGAAAGGCATTGTGGGAGATGTAGTTCCCTTAATAGGCATTGCTGATATTGCAGAATTGACTGTGAACCGCATCTTCCAAGAGGCTGTCTGCTCGCAGAGGAATTGTGGGAGAGACTATATAGGGATCTGTGGACCAGGCCCACGCTCTCTTGCTTCTTGGATCTCACTGTGTGAGCACCACTCCGCCACTCTGTGAGAGGATTGCAGCTTAGCACGCGATCCATAGTCCACCGCTCCTGCCCCAGCGAGTCCAGCCATCAGCTGCTGGCAGAAGGACGTCCTGCAGCAGCGCTGAATACTGCGGAACCAGATCGCTGAGTCCACAGACGGATCCCTGTCCCAGTCTACCTGAAAGAGGGAGAATTGTTTGTTGGTTCCACCAGGTGACTCTATCAGGATTGGTGAGGGGGCTTCAGGCGCACAGATTCCATTGTTTGCCAAGTACTACACTTTCAGCACAGAACACCTTTAACATTCTCTTGGATTACATATAGTATTGCTATCAACTGGGAGTTATCTTGCATTGTTCATCATCCCTTTGCTGCAGCCAGGAATCTCTGTTCTATGAGCTGCAATGTTGCCGGTGAAGACAGTGCAAGGCCTTGCTGTTAGGAAAGTGTTGTTGTTAGTACTCTTAAAGGGGAAACTTAACTGGTCACTATATTATACTATCTCTCATTAGGATAAAAGGTATTATAGGTCAGTCTGGGGTTTCCCTTTAAAGTGGACACTTTCCTTACATTCATTGATAGATTCTCTATATACCCTATGGTGATTGTGTATATTGTTGCATTCATGTGTCACTATTAAATGCTATTGTTACAAGTGTTATTTCAACCTGGTCTTGGTCCACCCAAGATTTGGCTGACTAATTCTAGTCTTCACCTCTCATCTTAAAGAAGTAAAGTCTGAGAGAGCTGAAACTATTTGCTTTTTGTCTGTGTATCATTTAAAGGTATACATACCGTAACATGTCTGAACCTAAAGTGACAGAGGGACTGGATAGTTCACAGGGTCAAGGTGGCATAAGAGAACCTGCATTATCAAGCAACCCCCGAGGGGGCAGTGCTACATTTGGGGGCTCATCTGGGATGTTCTTTGCTGCAGGCCCTAGTCAGTCCAGACACGAGCCATCACGTGAGGGAGAGATGGACTCAGCTGCTGCAGTCTTCTGGGGGAGAGCACAGGGAGCTCCGATGGAGCAAAGCACTGTTCTGGAGATCTCAGGAAGTGAGTGCACTGAGAAGGAGATCTGGCAGTGGGTGAGAGCCCTAGTTCCAGGACAGAGGGCCTACATTCTGGATGTGGAAGTAGAGTTCGCCCTGGACTGTGTTCGGGTGCTGGTGGAGTGGCAGGAAGACATACCTGTCTGTTTCCAGGAAGAAGAGGTGTTACTATCAGAAGGCATAGTTGGTTGAGTGATCCCACTGCAAGTGAGAGGAGAACATAAGGGGGCAGTTGCCACCGCAAGCTAGTGCGGGAAACACGGGACCAGTTGGCACGGATTCCCGTCAAACTAATGCTCCTCCGGCCTCGTTCAACACGGATATGTGCTGGCTAGTCGGGACTTTGGTGAAAAATGGCTCTGATACTGCCATTCAAGGGTATAGGAGGCTTCTGTTCTTCTCAGGGCAACTACCCACCCCAAGTGGGGAGGAGGAATGTGAGACTTGGATAAGTCAAGCCATTCAGTCGGTTGAAGAATGGAATGTCTCAGAGGTTGTGAAGCGGCAGCAGTTGAGTGAGGGTCTTTAAAGTGGTTGTAAACCCACTTTTTAAACAAAGACCTACAGGTAAGCCTAGATTAAGGCTTACCTGTAGGTGCATGAAATAACTCCTTAACCTACACGGTTAAGGAGATATTTGTATGTAAATGCGGCGACGCTGACGTCACCCCATTCACAAATTCGGCTAGGTCGCAACATTCGACGACGTAGCCGAATTCGACAGCTCACGCGCGCATGCGCGGAGTCACGTCTTCGCCGCTCCGGCCAATCACAGCGCCGGAGCGGCGCTGTGATTGGCTGCAGCGGCGATACCCGGAAGTAACATTCCGGCTATCGCAGCAGCGATGGATGTGGCTAGAGGAGGGACACGGATGACTTCGGGGGCCCCGATCGAAGGTAAGTGGTACATAATGAGCTAGTATGCTAGTCATACTTGCTCATTATAGCTTTGTCTTGCAGGTTAATAAAAAAAAAAAAAAAAGTTAAAAGGGTTTACAACCACTTTAAGGACCTGCCGCAGCAGTGATCTGAAACCTACGTATAGGAAGAAAGAATTGTGTCGCTGTGGATTACATAGATGCTCTGTATGCTGTCTTTGGACGGGTGGAAAAGACCCCCGATCTCCTATACAAATTCAATCAAACTCACCAGTACATTATTTCATGCAATAGATAGTGTGGGCACACCCGATGTCCGCTGGCCACCCGCGATCGCGGCACAGAGAGACAGAACGGGGATCTGCCTATGTAAACAAGGCAGATCCCCATTCTGACAGAGGACAACATGGAGATCTGCTGTTCCTAGTGATTAGGAACAGTGATCTCTGTGTTGTTCCTGTCAGCACTTCCTCCACACAGTAAGAAAACACACAGAGGGAACATATTTAACCCTTTGATCGCCCTGATGTTAACCCCTTCCCCGTCAGTGTCATTTACACAGTAATCAGTGCATTTTTTTTTAGCACTGATGACTGTATTGGTGTCACTGGTCCCCAAAAAGTGGTACTTAGGGTCAGATTTGTCCGTCACAATGTCGCAGTCCTGCTAAAGATCGCAGATCGCCGCTATTACTAGTTAAAAAAATGAAAAAAATGTAAAAGTTCATAAATCTATCCCATAGTTTGTAGACGCTATAACTTTTGCACAAACCAATCAATATACGCTTATTGTTTTTTCTTTTTACCAAAAATATGTATAAGAATACATATTGGCCTAAATTGATGAAGAAAATATTTTTTTCACATTTTTTTTTGGATATGTATTTTAGCAGAAAGTAAAAAATATATTTTTTTCTTTCAAAACTGGCAGTCTTTTTTGTTTATAGAGCAAAACATAAAAAACCACAGAGGTGATCAAATACCACCAAAGAAAGCTATATTTGTGGGAAAAAAAGGAACATCAATTTGATTTGAATACAGCATCGCACGTGCAATTGTCAGTTGAAGTAACGCAGTGCCGTATCGCAAAAAATGGCCTGGTCGTTAAGGGGGTAAATCCTCCTGGGACTGAAGTGGTTAATCTACATTAATTCTGTATTACATGCTGTTCACACGCACTCAGTCACTATGAGATTTGTTTTCTGTATTCTACAAAAACCTGGTTGATCCTGCTATCTATCGTCACCTTCTGTTCATGTCCCCAATTCAGCTAGAGATTTTGCAGCTGTGGTGGCAACTCTGCACATGCTCAGGTATTCAGTGAGTTTCTATGCTGAGCATTATTACCTCCCTATTAAATCTAAAAAGCCTATAGTTAGTGTCACCCATGTGGCTTCACCTCCCTCTTATTCTGAGACACAGGCTTGAGGGGCATGACACGGCCTGTGACTGGCAAAAATCCACCCACACCATGTTATTTCCACAAAATAATACAGATTTGATTTCAAATATATATTTGCACAACAATTTAAAACAGTTTATTGATATTTTTGACTTTTTTTTTACTCTGTTTTCCCAAGGCTTTTTTTTTTTTTAAACGATTTATTTTTATTATTATTTTGAACATGTGACCAGCAGCAGAGGACTAGAAACTCCTCCTGCTTATGTTTCCCTGCAGGAAAGTGCTGGGTCGTGTGACAGCTGGATGTTTCTTCATTAAAATAATTACAGCGCCATTACCCACATACAGAAATAGAAGGGACAATGGAAATTAAACAGCGTGTTAGTATCACTTAAGGAAATTTTCCTTCTCCTTGTGTTGGGACAGCCTTAGCAAGGCTGCCCAGTAGGGATGAGCCCGATGTTCGAGTTGAACGCAAAGCCTCGTACACACGATCCTAATGTTGGCCAACCAAGTGTCAGATTTTTGTCTTCAGGGCGTGTGTCTGGATCTTGTTTTGCATACTAACGTTACACAATTTTCGGGCCACAAACACGAATGTAGTGACGTACTACGAGGAATTTCAGTTTTTGAGCGCCACCCATTGGGCCCCTTCTGCTGATTTCGCTTTTGGTGAGCATTAATTCCGAACATGTATGTTTGTACTTTTGTGTGACAGATTTGTGTACTGACCATCAGAAAATCTGACGACAAACCGTTGTCCACCGAAAATTTACTAGCATGTCATCCAACATTTGTTGGCAGAAAGTTGGACAACAATTGTCAAGATTTTAGGACAACAGTCTGTCAACAGACAATCCCCTGCCAACAATCCGAGCGTGTGTACGAGGCTTAGGTTTGACCTGAACATCAGGTGTTCACCCGTTCAGTGAATATCGACCATTATATGGCGTTCGCAGCAAATTGGAGCGCAGTGGAATGCCCCATAATGCACTGCGAGATCGCATTGATGTCTGATGATTGGCCAAAGCATGCACCTGATCTGCATGCTTTGGCCAATCACAGCGAGCTCCTGTGATTCGTTTTGCACTTCTGTGACCCGTTTTCAGCAGAGAGCGGTCTGAAGTCTGCTCTCTGCTGAGGTCACACAGATCAGTCCAGGCATCATGACAATGGAAGTCTGGATCCACTAGGTGCCTGGACTGACACCCGTCTCAGCCTCTCAGCGAGCTGCTCTCCGCCCCTCCACAGCTCAGTGCTTCAGTGAGTGCGCGGGGGGGAGGGAGAGCGGAGAGCTGCTGATTGACAGTCAGCAGCTCTCCCGTCGGGAAGGTGAGAGAACTGAGCCATCGGCGGTGTTCGATTGCTCAGTTCTCAGTGCAGGGGTGGCGGCGGTCCGATACTGCATCCAACTAGGTAACCAAAACATACTTCTCTTTTAACCCCCAAAGATTCAAGTGGTGGCAGGGTACAATGCGGTGGTGCAGGCTTTTAGGGGTTAAAACAGGCAGTGAGAAAGGGACATAACACTATTCACCACCTGTCAAATGTCCTCTGAAAAGTGACTTACCGTGGATCGACCACTAGTGTACAAGCCCAAAAAGCGTGCAGCTGTCAGGTGCAAAACATTCATTTTTTTTAACAGAATTTTCTTCTACTCTGCATGTCACAGCTGGAGAGGTCGGCGTAGAATATACTGATTCATCTGTGCTGTCAGTCAGTCTGACATAGTAGGGGTGGACACAGACACATTGTGATATGATATCCTGGAAAACTCATAATTTAGTACTCTTAGCTTTCCCATTGCAATGTAATAGATATAATCTCTAACTGAATGACAGTTTGTTCTATAACTGGCTGTGTATTATAAACTATTCAAACATATTTTTTGTTTACATCTCAGTGCTAATGATCCCCTGCGAACTCTTTGCTACCACTTCCTGTCTGCATACTTTCACTCGAGCGATGGCTGCATGGCATTTCTTAGGACTGGTTTGTTGTTGGTTATAACAATGGAGCATGGGAAGTGCCTAAACAAGGACCTCATAGCAGTATCACCAGTTTTTTTTTGTTTTTTTTTTTAATAAAAGCTGATTTAAAAATTTTGAAAATGATTTTGAGGCCCCTGCTCCAGAAGAAGATCCCATGGGAAGTTCCAATATCTTCCCCCTTTCCTTTCTCGCTCTTCCTTCCTCTCCCTTTACTACTTTTACTTACGTTGTTCATTTCTATACAGGGTTTCTATTCTGTTGGGTTGGATTGGAGAAATCCCCTCCCCCAAAGCATTTTCTTATGAGAAGTTTATGGCTCAGTTTTTTGGCATGTTCATTTATTGCCCCATATGCCTCGTACACACGACCGGTTTTCCTGACATGACAAAAACCAACGTTTTTCCCGGCGTGATTCCTCTCAAGCCTGCCTTGCATACACACGTTCAGGCAAAAAAACGCTTGACCAAAGCACGGTGACGTACAACACGTACGACGGCACTATAAAGGGGAAGTTCCATTCATATGGCGCCACCCTTTGGGCTACTTTTGCTGATCCTCGTGTTAGTAAAAGTTTGGTGAGAGCCGATTTGCGCTTTTCAGCCTCGTGCTTTTCAGTCCGTTACAGCGTGATGAATGTGCTATCTCCATTATGAACGCTAGTTTTACCAGAACGAGCGCTCCCGTCTCATACTTGATTCTGAGCATGCACATTTTCCCCTCAGAAAAGCCTACACACGGTCGTTTTTCACGACGAGAAAAAGACTGACAGGAAACACGAAGAGAAAAAAGAGAGCTGGTTTTAATTTTTTTGCGGGCAGTTTTTTCTTCGAGAAAACTACTAGGGAGCATACACACGACCGGTTTTCACGACCAATAGCCCCCTAGAAAATGGAGATGCACAAGTGGTCTTGTCTTCAAACCCAAGTTAATTCTGACATTTCTGTTTAAAAATCTGCATTTTTTTTTCTATCAAATTACCTAGAACCCCAAAACATGATATATTTTCTGAAAGCAAAGGCCCTGGAGTATAAAAAAAAATGGTTGTTGCATTTTTTGCTTGGTTTATCAAATGCAGATTTTCAAAAACAAATACACTTTAAAGAATTTTGGTGCACATAAAAACAATACAATACCCAGCTTTTTGGTAAAATATAAAGGATGATGTTACACCGAGTAAATAGATACCCAACATGTCATGCTTTAAAATTTCACGCACCCGTGGAATGGCGAAAAACTATGGTGCAATAAATTATCTTTAAAGGTTTTACAGGTTACCAGTTAAGACCCCTTTCACACTGGAGGCGTTTTTCAGACGCTTTAGCGCTAAAAATAGCGCCTGTAAAGTGCCTGAAAAAAGCCTCAGCTGCAACTCCAGTGTGAAAGCCCGAATGCTTTCACACTGGGGCGCTGTGCTGGCAGAACGTCAAAAAAAGTCTTGCAAGCAGCTTCTTTGCAGCGCTTTGGGAGCGGTGAATACACTGCTTCTAAAGCGCCCCTGCCCATTGAAATCAATGGGCAGCATCACCGAACTGCCGCTACAGCGCCACTTTGTGGGAGCTTTTAACCCTTTTTCGTTAAAAGTGCCCTGCTAGCGTGCGAAAAGCACCACAAAAACAACGGTAATGCGCCACTAAAAATAGCGGCGCTTTATCGCCGATGCCCAGGTGCTGGCAGTGTGAAAGTGCCCTTAGAGCTAGACAGGGGGTCTGGCACTAGCATTACTGCTCTCACTCTGACGATTACGATGATACCTCAAATATGTGGTGTGATCACTATTTACATATGCGTGTGGGACCTATGTGTGCGTTCGCGCTTGCACGTGAGCACATGGGCGTTTAAAACGTTTTATTTATTTTATTAAACATTTTTACACTGTCCCTTTAAAAAAGAATTTGGATCAACTTTATTGCTTATTGCTTTTTTAAAGGCTTTTTTATAAATGTTACCATCAATAAAACAAAGAAAACCAAACAGGGTACATATTGATAGGCAAACAAAGCATACTGGTATTAGGGCATTTGCTTACATAGATACACAAGCATTGTTTACAAAGCCCATCATAAGTACAATTCTAACAAACAGCTGGTGAATACCAGTGGTGGCTGGTGGTATCTTTTTTTGGGGGGGGGGGCGGAAAACAATCCACCCGCTGCCTCCCCCCAGTCTGTCAGTCAGGTCACAGAACACCTTTGGGATGAATTAGAGCAGAGACTGCAAGTCAGGCCTTCTCGTCCACATCAGTGCCTGACCTCACAACTGCGCTTCTGGAAGAATGGTCAAACATTCCCAAAGACACACTCCTAAACCTTGTGGACAGCCTTCCCAAAAGAGTTGAAGCTATTATAGCTGCAAAGGGTGGGCCAACTCAACATTTAACCCTACAGACTAAGACTGGGAGGCCATTAAAGTTTATGTGCATGTAAAGGCAGGCGTCCCAATACTTTTGGTAATATAGTGTATCTTGTTCAGTACCACTAAAACAGAGTATAGGTCATATCACACATGAAAGAGTCGACAGGAATTAGACCTCTATATCGCCTAAAACTGCAGAAATCCAACTCGCCCAAATGTTATTGAATTTTTGCTTTACCAGTCCTTAGATGCAGTGGCTGTTTTTTTCAGGCCAAGTATATATTCCATAAGTAAAGAAAAATACTTGATGATCCTGCCAAAAATCCATTGCACTTGTAACTTCCTGTGCACTGAACTGAGATCTTTAAGAATGTTATTAGTCATTCCAGTTTTCCACTGTGAACCACAGAATACCTTTTGTGTTGGTGTTTGTAGTTCAAATCAGGGGCTAGCAGCTCGGGGTAAAAGTGCTACTACTCTGTAGATAGAATATACAGTAAATGACCATTGCCACCGTAGGAGAGGAAATGTTTTACTCATCTTCGCTCACATGCTAATACTTCTAGGCAAACAAGCAAAAGATGTACTATTCTAGTTCATTGTGCACGCATTTGTGCGTGCGCACACGTACGCGCGCATGTGCGCATACTAATTAGCATGTGTACTTGGCGTCCAGTGGCCTATTTAAACAAGCTTGTCACCATAAACAGTTACTGACTGTTCTTCAGCTTGTACCTGTATTCCTGTAACCTGATTAATTTAAAATGCTTTCCTGCGTACAGGGCCGTTTGAAGGAATTTGGGGGCCCCAAGCAAAATGGACATGAGGCCCCCCCGCACTCACGCAAAGCCTACAGGAACCACAGCAGTGTGGTTGTGCCAGTAATGCAGGAAACATTTTCAGCTCTGAGGGGTTCATGCTGGGACCTGTAGTTCTTCACTTTTGGGGGGGTCACATGATTTCAAGTCCCAGCATGAACCCTCCCTGCCCTGCTAGGATGTGTCCTCTCCTGCTCCAGTCCTGCCCACCCTTATGATGTTGGTGACAATGGTGAGCAATGCATTTTACTTGCCTTTCTACTCTGTCTGTTACATTAACACAGCTGCAATCTGTCTCTCTGTCACTGTCAAGTGTTTCTGTTCCTCAGCAGCATGCCACTGCCTGAGTGCCTGGCTGGACTCGAGGACATACAGGGAGCGGGAGGAGGTGGGTGGAGCTAGCTACATCTTCCGAGTCCTCCGCTGTGATAGGCACAACTCTGCCTCTCTCCTGCCCTGCTTGTGACGTCACTGGTTGCTACACGCCAAGCGGGCGGCAGGTAGCATCAACCAGCACAGTGCCAGCTAGGGGTCCACGGTCTCAGATCGATCATGCATTAGATCGACCCAGGGTGGAAATCCAGGACAGTGACAGGCAGCAGGCAGGCACCCTAGGCTGGGGCCCCAGGCCAGCTCGGGGCCCCAAGCAATTGCTTGTTTTGCCTGTCCTGTTGCGACAGCCCTGCCTGCGTATGACCCGGCTTTCTCTTGGACTTTGCCTTTGCTCCTGCATTAACCTTGTTCATCTGATCTCCCTGACCTTGGCCTGTTTACTGGAGTCATCTTTGCCTGCTGATTCTGTACTGCGCTCCCTGGCTGTTATTAACCTTAGCCTGCTTCCTGGACTTGCTCTGCCTGCTGACTCGGTTCCTTGTTGCCTGGCTGCCACTGGTCACTACTACTTGAATACCTGCTCTGCTACCATCTCCTGCTCTGGTGCCAGTATCCTTTTCTTAGGACTGCAACCCCCAGCTTCATCCACCTAAGAGTGCACTTCACCAGCCAGCTACTCCGGCACTTGTGTCACTCCGTGCTCTCACACTCTCTGTCTCCACCTTCTGGAGTGTTCGGCAAGAGGTGCAAGAAAAGCCTCCACAACATTCCAGTCATCACCAGGTACCTGATAGTGAGGTTGTGGAAGACAGTCACAGATCATACACTATGGCAAGGTAGTAATACTGCATCAGCAAGGTCTCTCCCAGCAAAGATTTCAAAGCAGACTGGGGTTTCAATATGTGCTGTTCAAGCCCTTTTGAAGAAGCACAAAGAAATGGGGCAACACTGAGAACCGTAGACATAGTGGTTGGCCAAGGACACTTAAAGGGGTTGTAAAGGTTCGTTTTTTATTTTCTAAATAGGTTCCTTTAAGCTAATGCATTGTTGGTTCACTTACCTTTTCCTTCTATTTAGCTTCTAAATGTTTTTTTTCTTTGTCTGAATTTCTCACTTCCTGTTTCTCCTCACTGAACTCCACACCATCATCCGAGTGGTGTGGAGTCATCCAGAACAGCTTACTGAACAGCTTACTGAGGATAAACAGGAAGTGAGAAATTCAGACAAAGAAAACAAAGAAAAAAAATATTTAGAAGGGAAATCTAAGGAAAAGGTAAGTGAACCAACAATGCACTAGCTTAAAGGAACCTATTTAGAAAATAAAAAACAAACCTTTACAACCCCTTTAATGCAGCAGATAAAAGACACATCATGCTTACTTCCCTTCAACGTCGGTAGATGTCCAGCAGTGCCACCAGCACAGAACTGGTGGAAACCAGTTGGATTCAGGTACACCCATCTAATGCCTAAAGAAGTCTGGCCAGAAGTAATCTTCATGGAAGAATTGTGGCCAAAAAGCCAAACCTCTGACATGGAAACAAGGTTAAAGCGGAGCTCCACTTAAAATGGAACTTCCGCTTTTCCGGTTCCTCCCCCCTTCCGGTGCCACATTTGGCACCTTTCAGGGGGAGGGGGGAGCAGATACCTGTGTAATACAGGTATTTTGCTCCCACTTCCGGGCATAGATACCCAAGCCACCCGCGGGTATCTACATCACTTCCGGCGCCTTCTCCGTTCCCCCCGCTGTCTTCTGGGAGACACACATGTCCCAGAAGACAGCAGGGACCAGTGGGAACACGCAGCGCGAGTCGCGCATGCGCAGCAGGGAACCAGGAAGTGAAGCCGCAAGGCTTCACTTCCTGATTCCCTTACCGAAGAAAAAAAATATTAAATAAAAAGTATTAAAACAATAAAAAGTTAGCCCAATTTTTTTGCATAATGTGAAAGATGAAGTTACGCCGAGTAAATAGATACCTAACAAATAGATACCTACAAAACCAAGTAAATAGATACCTTCAAAATTGCACACACTCGTGGAATGGCGCCAAACTTCAGTACTTAAAAATCCTCATGGGCGACGTTTTAATTTTTTTTACTGGTTACATGTTTTGAGTTACAGAGGAGGTCTAGGGCTAGAATTATTGCTCTCGCTCTAACGTTCGCTGCGATACCTCACATGTGTGTTCTAAACACCGTTTTCATATGTGGGCGGGACTTACGTATGCGTTCGCTTCTGCGTACGAGCTACCGGGGACAGGGGCACTTTTTTTTTTTTATTGTTAATTTTACTTTAAATGTTTTACTTTGACACTTTAAAAAAAATTAATAAAATTTTGATCACTTTTATTCCTATTACAAGAAATGTAAACATCCCTTGTAATAGGAATAAGCATGACAGGTCCTTTTTACAGTGAGATATGGGGTCAATAAGACCCCACATCTCACCTCTAGGCTGGGAAGCCTGAAATCAAAAAAATAAATAAAACGATCACCGCTTCCTACCCGAGGCGCCACCGTTTTTTTTGAATGCAGAGGCCAGGCATGACGTCATAACATCGCGCCCGGCCTCCGAACGATCATAGAGACTCCGGCAACCATCTGGTCCGCCAAAAATCTCTATGGTAGGCAGCCGGGGCCGGCGGATCCTGTCACGACTCACCGTTCACACAGGTGAGTCGGTAGAAGCACCAACGGAGGGCGGTGGGAGGGGGGGTGTCCCCTCTCGCCGCCTGTAAGAACGATCAAGCGGCGGAACAGCCGGTATGATCGTTCTTACGTGCACAGAATCGCCGGCTCTAAAAAAACGATATCTGAATGATGCTTGTAGCTGCATTCAGATATCCCAACTCAAAATCAAGGACGTCCATCTGGTAGGAAGTGGTTAAAGGGGTTGTAAAGGTTCGTTTTTTATTTTCTAAATAGGTTCCTTTAAGCTAGTGCATTGTTGGTTCACTTACCTTTTCCTTTGATATCCCTTCTAAAAGTTTTCTTTGTCTGAATTTCTCACTTCCTGTTCCTCCTCAGTAAGCTGTTCTGGCTGACTCCACACCACTCGGATGATGGTGTGAAGTTTACCGAGGAGAAACAGGAAGTGAGAAATTCAGACAAAGAAAAAAAACATTTAGAAGGGAAATCGAAGGAAAAGGTAAGTGAACCAACAATGCACTAGTTTAAAGGAACTTATTTAGAAAATAAAAAACAAACCTTTACAACCCCTTTAACTTTTTTATTGTTTTTATAAACATAACAAATAATTAGTTACACGGGTGTATAATCATAGTGAACATCGCTTCAAAGTGCAAGTGTAAAGAAGAACAAGAAGTCCTGGAAGTGATAGTTTGGCCCCCACAGAGCCCTGATCTCAACATCATCAAGTCTGCCTGGGATTATATGAAGAGACTGAGGGATTTGAGGCGGCCTACATCCATAGAAGATGTGTGGTCTATTTTCCAAGATGTTTGGAACAACCTACCTGCCAAGTTCCTTCAAATACTGTGTGCAAGTGTACCTAGAAGAATTGATGCTGTTTGAAAGCCAAGTGTGGTCACACCAAATATTGATTTGATTTGGATTTCTCTTCTGTTCATTGACTTTTTTTTTCTCATTTTGTTAGTTGATAAAATAAAACTATTGACACTTGTACTTCTAAAATCTTTCTTAATTGAAAGCATTTTTTCCCCACCTGCCTAATGTATATAATGACAGGTGCACTCAAGGCTGTGATACAGAAATCAAAGTTTGACATATGTGAATGATACGATGTGTCCTTTGAAATGTGAGTTATTTTCTAGGTGTTCTAAGTATCATATGAAGCTGAAAAGCTTCCTTCCAGGGATCTCGTTGTCATACATAATACTGCATGCTACTACGCTGCATTGCTTGTTCTCACAAGAGTGTCTTTGTTGGGATTGCTTCTCCCCTACAGGCACCACGCCGGATGAATGAAACTGCCCCTCTGCCTAACAATAGACATATGTCTTTATGTATGACCTATTTAGCAGCATGCTCTTTGTTTGAAAACTGCGCTCTTTGTGAGCTCATGTCAACAGAATGTACACACATACTTTCTGCTGCCGCAGGTCCTCTCTGGAGGGATAGGCTCACGCAATCTCATATATACACACATATGGCAGGACTGAACAACACTGTCTGAACTGACGTCTTTAGCCTGGGCCCCGTGACCAAAGAGAGCACAATTTGCATCAATTTGCATATGGTCTCTGAATTCTTTTTACTGTGAGAACTGTAAATAATATAGCAGTTGGAGGGAATTTGTAGCAGTTGATTTTTTCCAAATTGTCACTCATTGGAGGCACCAATCATATAAAAGGTCAAGGGAGGAATACCTCACTCTTGAGGCCCAGCACTGAGAGGGTGAGCAGGGCCCTTTTAGCAACACGCATACATTATATTTGTATTTATTTTTTGTAAAGCATGTACATTTTTTGTGTTACTCTTTACCACTACCTCTCCCCTTGCCTAGACGAGGGTGATGCAGCCCATATCACGCTGCAGACGCTGTGGGGCATGTAATCACACATCCAAAAAAGGCTTCAGGAAAGCCTCCCTCTGGGCTACAATCTTAAAAAGCAATCACATTTTTAACAAACTTTGTTGCAGATTCCCTTTAGGCTGGGTTCACACCTATGCAAATTGGATGCAGGTTTCCCAGCATCCAATTTGCATAGCAGGAGAATGTGACCAACTCTCTATGGAGCCGGTTCACATATCTCCGGGTCGGCTGCGGAGCACACTGCACAGAAACGCTGTGCGTCTTTAGCTCTGTTTCAGGGCCAAATTCAGGCAAAGGTTCGACCCTGATTCATGCCTGAACTGGAGAATAGGAACGCACGTCATTCCTGTGTGATCCGCAGCCGGTTCCAGTGTGAACCGAGCCTTAGATGTGGTTTCATTTTGGGAGTATCTCACCAAAAATGACATTTTTGTTGCAGTAGATGCCCAAAATCTGACTTGTATCTTAAACCGGCCATAGATGGAGCGATTTTCTTTCCTGCAACTACGAGTCAGTGTTGATAGGGAAATCCACAGAGCCATAGTGTTCTATTCTCCAGGCGGGGTCACCGTGTGACGTCATCCGGAGGCCCCGTCCCTTATGATGCCACTGCCCGCGGCATGATGGGTGGAGACGTCACAAGGGGTGGGCCTCCGGGGACCCCCCCTGCATATATAAGTAGTGGCACACTGCGCACCAGGCATTAGAGTGGGAGAAAGTGTTGTGTCAACATCGGAGGAAGAGCAAGGGGAAGAAGACAGCGGAGAAGACCGGGCAAGAGTGAGAAAAAGAGCGGGCAAAAGAGCAGAAGATAGCGGAGGAGACCCGGCAGAAGACAGAGGGAGAAGAACCCGAGAGAGAGCGGAGAAGAGCCGGAGAGGGAAGAAGAAGTCGGAAGAGACCCCCGGAGCTGCCTAATAAATTACTTTAAAAACCTGTGATGTGCGTTTTATTTTTGACACTTTTTTTCCAGGTGCATGGGTAGGGGTACAATGTACCCCATACTTATTCACATAGGGTGGGGGCCAGGATCTGGGGGCCCCGTTATTAAAGAGGGCTTCCAGATTCTGATAAGCCCCCGCCTGCAGACCCCAACAACCAACGGCCCGGGTTGTCGGGAAGAGGCCCTTGTCCTCATCAACATGGGGACAAGGTGCTTTGGGTTCCCCAAAGCACCCACCCCCCCACCATGTTGAGGGCATGCTGCCTGGTACGGTTCAGGAGGGGGAGGCGCTCGCTCGTCCCCACCCCCTTTCTGACCGGCCGGGCTGCGTGCTCGGATAAGGGTCTGGTATGAACTTTGGGGGAACCCCCATGTAGTTTTTACGGCGTAGGGGGTTCCCCTTAAAATCCATGCCAGACTGAAGGGCCTGGTATTCTCTTAGAGGGGGTGGCCGTTTTTTTAAACAAAATTTGGTGTGGAGTTCTTCCTAAAGATTCATACCAGACAGTTCCTGGTATTGTTGGGGATTGAAGTCGGATCCCTGTTCATTGAAGTCGGACTTCAAGTCGCAGGGCAAAGTCGGATCCAAAGTAGTACGACTGTCGTGTTGTACCAGTGTGAACCCGGCCTCAGCTCCCAAATCCAAGATGCTGGCGTGGAAGAAACAAAACATTGTAAAGACTTCAGGTGTGAGTAAGACTGGTTGTGCTGTGCTCAGTGGCGGTGCGTCCATAGAGGGCGCCGGAGCGCCGCCCCCTCTCGCTCCCGCACCGCCACTGAAAGACAATACACAGATTCATGCATTGCATGAATCTGTGTATTGTCACCGTTGCCGCGCTGCCCACTATACATATGGCCGGCCTCCTGGTGAGCGCCGGCCATATGAATTAGAGCGGCGGCCGGCGGTGGGTGTAACTTGGAAGTGCCTTTTAGAGCCAGCGGCTCTGATAGGCTTTCCGAATACAGCTCTCACGCTGTATTTGGCTTCCAAAAACTCCTCCCAGGTACGCACGGGGGTGCGTTCCTGGAAGAAGACTGTGTGGAGGTTTCAGCCAATCAGGTTCACCGGATCTGGTTACCGGTAACCTGATTGGCTGAAGCGACATCGAGGGCGGGAGAACACATCGAGGACGGCACGGACCGAAGAAGGTAAGTGCAGGGCTGGGGGGGGGGGGGGGGGACAGGCTGCATTTGGGGGACAAACTGGCTGAATATGGGGCACAAACTGGCTGAATATGGGGGACAAACTGGCTGCATTTGGGGGGAACTGCCTGAATATGGGGGACAAACTGGCTGTATATGGGGGACAAACTGGCTGCATTTGGGGGGAACTGGCTGAATATGGGGGACAAACTGGCTGAATATGGGGGACAAACTGGCTGAATATGGGGGGAACTGGCTGAATATGGGGGACAAACTGTTTGAATATGGGGGGAACTGGCTGTATATGGGGGACACGCTGGCTGCATTTGGGGAGAACTGGCTGCATTTGGGGGGAACTGGCTGTATATGGGGGACACGCTGGCTGCATTTGGGGGGAACTGGCTGTATATGGGGGACAAACTGGCTGCATTTGGGGGAACTGGCTGTATATGGGGGACAAACTGGCTGCATTTGGGGGGAACTGGCTGTATATGGGGGACACGCTGGCTGCATTTGAGGGGGAACTGGCTGTATATGGGGGACAAACTGGCTGCATTTGGGGGAACTGGCTGTATATGGGGGACAAACTGGCTGCATTTGGGGAGAACTGGCTGCATTTGGGGGGAACTGGCTGTATATGGGGGACACGCTGGCTGCATTTGGGGGGAACTGGCTGTATATGGGGGACAAACTGGCTGCATTTGGGGGAACTGGCTGTATATGGGGGACAAACTGGCTGCATTTGGGGGGAACTGGCTGTATATGGGGGACACGCTGGCTGCATTTGAGGGGGAACTGGCTGTATATGGGGGACAAACTGGCTGCATTTGGGGGAACTGGCTGTATATGGGGGACAAACTGGCTGCATTTGGGGGGAACTGGCTGTATATGGGGGGGAACTGGCTGTATATGGGGACAAACTGGCTGTATATGGGGGCACACTGGCTGTATATGGAAGGGGTGCCCGACTTTGAAAATTTGGTGCTCCCGGCCGTAGGACCTTCGGACAACAAACTTTGCACACTTGTAGAGGAAGCGTGGGGCTACATGTGTGCCAAGTTTGGGGTCCAGGGGACCTACGGCTGGCCGGGATCAGGCGCATGAAGGTGAAGATGGACAGACTCGAGTATAAGCCGAGGGGGGCATTTTCAGCACAAAAAAATGTGCTGAAAAACTCGGCTTATACTCGAGTATATACGTTATATGTTTTTCTTGTAACTTCTGACATGTAATTTTGGATAGCCAGGTTAAGTTCCTCTTTAAATTGGGCAAATGCACAAGGTGACAGTACATTTTACAAGCTCAGTCTGATCACCCAGAGGCATGTTCATGAAGGACCAATTCCTAAAAATCTACAGTGCATCTGGAAAGTATTCACAACGCTTCACTTTTTCCACATTTTGTTATGTTACAGCCTTATTCCAGAATGGATTAAAATTATTATTTTCCTCAAAATTCTACAAACAATACCTCATAATGGCAACGTGAAAGAAGTTTGTTTAAAATCTTTGCAAATTTATTAAAAATAAGAAATGAATAAAAATCCCATGTACATAAGTATTCACAGCCTTTGCTTAATACTTTGTTGAAACACCTTTGGCACCAATTACAGCCTTGTGTCTTTTTTAATATGATGCTACAAGCTTGGCACACCTATTTTTGGGCAGTTTTTCCCATTCTTCTTTGCAGGACCTCTCAAGCTCCATCAGGTTGGATGGGAAGCGTCGGTGCACAACCATTTTCAGATCTTTTCAGAGAATTTCAAATCGGGTTCAAGTCTGGGCTCTGGCTGAGCCACTCAAGGACTTTCACAGAGTTGCCCCGTAGCCATTACTTCGTTATCTTGGCTGTGTGCTTAGGGTCGCAGTCCTGTAGAAAGATGAACCTTTGCCCCAGTCTGAGGTCCAGAACTCTCTGGAGCAGGTTTTCTTCAAGGATGTCTTTGCACATTTCTGCATTTATCTTTCCCTCAATCCTGACTAGTCTCTCAGGTCTTGCCGCTGAAAAACATCCCCACAGCATGATGCTGCCACCACCATGCTTCACTGTATGGATGGTATTGGCCAGGTGATGAGCAGTGCCTGGTTTTCTCCAGGCATGATGCTTGTCATTCAAGCCAAAGAGTTCAATCTTTGTTTCATTAGACCAGATCATTTTGTTTCTCATGGCCCGAGAATCCTTCAGGTGCTTTTTGGCAAACTCCAGGCGGGCTGTCATGTGCCTTTTACTGAGGAGTGGCTTTTGCCCGGCCATTCTACCATACAGGCCTGATTGGTGGAGTGCTGCAGAGTTGGTTGTTCTGTGGAGAGACTCTCCTCTCTCCACAAAAAAAGGCTGGAGCTCTATCAGAGTGACCATCGGTTTCTTGGTCACCTTCCTGAATAAGGCCCTTCTCCCCCGATCGCTCAGTTTAGCATGGCAGCCCGCTCTAGGAAGAGTCCCGCGAGTTCCAAACTTCTTCCATTTATGGATGATGGAGGCCACTTTGCTGCAGATTGTTTTCTGTACCCTTTCCCAGATCTTTGCCTGTCTCGGAGGTCTACAGACAATTCCTTGGACTTCATGGCTTGGTTTGTGCTCTGACATGCACTTTTAACTGTGGGACCTTATATAGACAGGTGTGTGCCTTTTCAAATCATGTCCAATCAACTGAATTTACCACATGTGGACTCCAGTCAAGTTGTAGAAACATCTCAAGGATGATCAGTGGAAACAGAATGCACCCAAGCTCAATTTTGAGTGTCATGGCAAAGGCTGTGAATTCTTATGTACATGTGATTTATTTAATTTTTTATTTTTAATAAATTTGCAAAGATTTCAAACAAACTTCTTTTACATTCTCATTATGGGATATTGTTTGTTTTTGAGAAAAATAATGAATTTAATCCATTTTGGAATAAGGCTGTAACATAACAAAATGTGGAAAAAGTGAAGCGCTGTGAATACTTTCCGGATGCACTGTATGTTCAGCTCACTGCTTGCTGTTTGCCTAGGCTCATTGTTTGCATAGGCAAGCACTAGGCAAACAGCTCCCATTCCCACTTATTTTAGATAAACAATAGCTTTCAAACCTGTAGACCTGCCATACATGGGAGCCCAGCTTGGCGATTGGAGCTTTGGCTGGCTTAGGGCTGCCATACATGGTGCAAATATCTTTCCTGCAACCACAATTCCCCCATCAACACAGGCAGTTCTGACAGTGAAATCAGCTATTGTTTTCTTGCAGTGGGGCAGGCGGGGAAAGCCGTCCTCAGAATAAGACCGCAATTATCGCGAGCCGCCGTGGATGAGTCTTCCAGAATTACAATGACCAAAAACATCCTGTAAAGGCAACAAAGGAGTGGCTCAAGAAGAAGCACATTAACCACTTAAGGACCTCCCAAGACATTTATACTGCGGCAGGGCGGCCCTATTGCGCGAAACGATGTACCTGTACGTCGTCTTGTGCACGAGATACTGTAGCTGCACAGCGGGGGAGCTGATGCGCGGAGCCAATGCACGGGTCCGGTGGCTGCGATGTCTGCCAGCCACCCGCGAGAGAGGCAGAACGGGGATCTGCCAATGTAAAAAAAAGTAGATCCCCGTTCTGACAGGAGAGTACAGTGAGATCGTCTGTTCCTAGTGATCAGGAACAGCGATCTCTCTGTACTCCCAGTCAGTACACTCCCCCCACAGTTAGAAACACCTCCCTAGGACACACATAACCCCTTGATCGCCCCTCTGGTGTTTAACCCCTTCCCTGCCAGTGTCATTTATACACGTAGCGCCCTCCCCAAAAGGTTGGGACACTATTTAAAATATAGAGGGATGTCTGAGCCAGTAGTTGGGCTCAGACGGGTGAATTGCATTGAAATTTACCTCTGTTCTAGCTGTGGTTTGCCCGATAACATTTTTCCTTATTGCCTGTAGGTGGCGTTACCACCTCAGGCACCTGTTGGAACACGGGCAAACCATGGTGCATTGAGTGACCCTTCTTGGTGGCGGTGCAGTGGGAGTGGTCGACCCGCTGTGCCTGCTGGGAGGGGATACTTAAGGGGCAGACGCCATTGATTGGGGTCCGTCTTTGCCCCACAGCCCTCTGGACGCGAGGTGTGTGTGGGTTGTTCTGGTCTTGGGGCCACGTTGGCCCGAGGCTGCATCGCTATCCAGTAGACCCAGCTAGTCTGGCTTGGGCCTGCATACTGAGAGGGGATCCCAAGCTGTCCGTCCAAATGGGAGGAAGATGTCTTGATGAAGGAGACCAGGGGAGGACCTGCCCTGGAGGAGACTGGCAAAGTGCTGCTGTCTCGTGCGAGGCCTGGCAACTTTATTGAGGAGGGCTCCACTATACTACAAGCCCTGCAGTTCGCTGGATTGGCTTAAAGGCTCCTTAACTGTACGGCTGGAAGTTTGGGACTTTGAAATCCTGTGGCAGAGGATTCCTGGACTATCCATTTTCTCAACTTCAAAAGGTCTGTGGCAGAGACCCATTTCATCTTGGGCAGTCTGTGGCAGAGACTGCCCCATTGCTGATTCGTGTGTCATCCCGGCTGCTAGGCCATGTGAGAGGGGACTATCCAGGTGACCAATACCCACTCTAAACACTGAGAGTGGCAAGTGACTGTGAGCTGATATTTTTGGCTAGTATTGCTGAGTGCCTGAACCTTCCCCTACTCTTCTATACCTTCTACTTTCTCAACGTTTACTGCATAAGAAAATAAAGCCTAACTGTTTGAGGTTTTACATCTGTGTGGACTTTCCTACCCGGACAACAAAGCTGAAGAGGTAACGTGCAAAATTGCTACACGTAGGGGCTGGTCCGGGATATTTGCCGTTGCCTCTGACAACCGGATTACTGTTCTTTTTCTATTTGGAAAGTCTGCCATTGAGAAAGTGTTGGACTGTGCTTTTAATGAGAGAAGAGGGGGTCAAGGGGCACAGATCGCTTTGTTAGCTGCGTAGTTTGTGGGCGGGGCCGAGAGAAGAAAGCCTGCGAGCTACGTGCAAAAAAGAACTAACTGGGAGGAGTTCCCGCCACCTGCGTGCTACACGTGTGTGTCTTTGGCGCCAAAGGGCAGAGATTGTGGACTGAGCAAGAAGAGCAGCATGTCTTCGGTTTTATGGGCCCCAGCCATGTCGGAACCCAGGATGCTCCATATGCCTACTACTATGGACACTGCTCAGCTTGGAGCCCCGCTTACGGATACGGGGATCCGACTCAAGCCCCGGGGCCACTTCACGCTATACACAAGTCGGGATGTGGAGGCTCTGGGCATGCTCTGCCCTGGATGCAGTGGACTGGCTGTGCAGTTGCATCCCTTTGGACGATGCCTATATTGCAGGGAATTTCTTTTTGAGGTGAAACAGCCCACTGCACCACCCCGTGCTTATCGGGTGGACTGGATTACAGGCACCATCACTCTTGAGGAGGCCGCCTTCGCCCCTGCGGTTCAGCCGGCGCGCACTGCAGATGCTACAGCAAGAGAGTCTGGACTGGATTTCGCTACCACTACAGAGCCACCAGCGGACCTCGCAGCGGACGCTGCCAACGCCACCACTCATGTCTCTATCCCACCTGCCAAACGGAAGGGAGGCTACGTTAAGGCCTCCTCGCGGCCGCGGTCGAAGCCTACCCCAGCGCCTGCCGGAACCGGACCTTGTGAGCGGTGATGTCTCCGGAAAGTCCGCGACAGGAACCGGTAAGGAGGCTGGGGACAAAGTGACTGGAACTGTTCTTGTTAGTTTACCGGGCCAAGGGAAGAAGTTCATACCCTTTGTTCCCGGGGTTATGACAAAAGACATGGCCCAGGAGTTGTTGCAGAGCCGATGCACGGCTGTTACTCCTACCTGCAGTTACAAGGAGTGGACAGCCGAAAACTCGAAGGGGACAACACCCAGAGTGAGGGTCCTGGGTGATGTTAGATGGACTTTGGCGGGTATAAAAAGAAGTGCACCACAAACCCGTCAAATCCGTGGCAAAGAGGTCCCCAGGCTCATGTGTGTTGCCTGGGACGGGAGACCGTCAGTCATTGCCAAAAATTGCCCGGTTACAGAGAATGTTGATGAAGCGGGTAGCTACCGAGTACGGCTTGGAGTTCCCCTATGTGCCCAAAGAACTAATGTTGGAAATTGAAGCTCGCTGCGAGCAATGGTATGGGGAAGCCATCTGGAACTATCTTAAAGTACCCAAGCCGTTTAGGAACTTTGAACACTCGGTTACCACGACCGATCGATTCAGGGGGTGCCGTTTGGACTGGGGCTATGGCCGGCACATTCACGCCGATCGGTTTGTTCTCCGCTGTCCAGGAAGGGAGGATGCAGTATACTTTATCACCACCCTGGACAAACTGTGGAAATCTGTGACTCTACCTGATTCTAGTTTCTACCTATGACATTTTAAATGGAAATTTGACTGTTGTTTTGCCTCCTGTTTTCCTACAAGTGGAGAATGATCTGGATACAGATGACTTTGTTCTCCACTGTAAGAGATTTGCTACTCTATAAAAAAATATAAAAAAAAAACACAGAGAACGTTTTTTTTATATCTCTGAAGAACAGTTTTTTTTTCTTCCCTCTAACTGAACTTTGGGGGTTAGCTAGATAGAGTAGGGTTGCTGAGAAGCGCCGTGTTCAACAGTGGTTCTCTTGTGTGTTTGCGATTCAACCCCTACTAAAAAAAAATGACATTTTGATGCTTCTAACACTAGGTGGCAGTAGTCTGCTGAATAAGGGAAAGACTTTTATGCTGACACAGCAATTAAAAACTTTAGGAAGGAAAACTGCATTTACAGTTCTGCTTCTGTGTACATATGTCTGATAATTTAGGATTATGTGTTGCTATGCATGTTCTTTGTGTTTTCTCTTAGGTACCGGATCTGCTGTCAAGACCATCGGAGAATGGGGTGGGATTAGACAGATAGTGATAGGTGGTAGTGTACATACATAATGTGTAATATATCTAAATGTCATATATGGAGAGTTATGTCATTCCTTTTATTATATTCTGTGTATCTTTCTTCTTTTCTTTTCGCTTTCCCAGTTTTTTTGGTTCAGGTACCAAAACCTCAGGCTTGAGGTTTCTTTTTGTTTTACCAGCCACTGGGGACAGTGTCTTCTGTAGAGGGGGGTGTATGTAGCGCCCTCCCCAAAAGGTTGGGACGCTATTTAAAATATAGAGGGATGTCTGAGCCAGTAGTTGGGCTCAGACGGGTGAATTACATTGAAAATTTACCTCTGTCCTAGCTGTGGTTTGCCCAATAACATTTTCCCTTATTGCCTGTAGGTGGCGTTACCACCTCAGGCACCTGTTGGAACACGGGCAAACCACGGTGCATTGAGTGACTCTTCTCGGCGGCGGTGCAGTGGGAGTGGTCGACCCGCTGTGCCTGCTGGGAGGGGATACTTAAGGGGCAGACGCCATTGATTGGGGTCTGTTTTCGCCCCGCAGCCCTCCAGGCGTGAGGTGTGTGTGGGTGGTTCTGGTCTCGGGGCCACGTTGGCCAGAGGCTGCATCGCTATCCAGTAGGCCCAGCTAGTCTGGCTTGGGCCTGCATACTGAGAGGTGATCCCAAGCTGTCCGTCCAAATGGGAGGAAGCTGTCTTGATGAAGGAGACCAGGGGAGGACCTGCCCTGGAGGAGACTGGCAAAGTGCTACTGTCTCGGGCGAGGCCTGGCAACTTTACTGAGGAGGGATCCACTACTACAAGTCCTGCAGTTCGCCGGATTGGCTTAAAGGCTCCTTAAAGCGGAGTTCCACACAAATTTGGAACTTCCGCTTAATCCACTCCTCGCCCCCTTACATGCCACATTTGGCATGTAATTTTTTTTTTGGGGGGGGAGTGGGGGCTTCAGTAGGAGTGGGACTTCCTGTCACACTTCCTCCTTCCGCCCTGGGGTCACCTAGGCGATACGTCATATTGCCTTTTGGCGGCCCCTCCCTGTAGGCGATCACCTGGGACGTGACAGGTCCCAGGCGATCGCCTGTCCACTCAGAGAGCGCTGCGCCATTCGCGAATGCGCAGTGAATGCCCAGCCGTGAAGCTGAAAGCTGTCATGGCCGGGTGCCCACACTATAAATGGAGGCGCCGGCGGAGAAGGGGGGGAGAGGAGCGAAGCTCCGGGCGGCACGTCGCTTGACAGTGGAACAGGTAAGTGTCTGTTTATTAAAAGCCAGCAGCTACACTTTTTGTAGCTGCTGACTTTTAATAAACATAAAAAAAGGCTGGAACTCCCCTTTAACTTTACGGCTGAAAGTTTGGGACTTTGAAATCCTGTGGCAGAGGATTCCTGGCCTATCCATTTTCTCAACTTAAAAAGGTCTGTGGCAGAGACTTTATTCACTTCAAAAGGTCTGTGGCAGAGACCCATTTCATCTTGGGCAGTCTGTGGCAGAGACTGCCCCGTTGCTGATTCGTGTGTCATCCCGGCTGCTTGGTCATGTGAGAGGGGACTATCCGGGTGACCAATACCCACTCTAAACACTGAGAGTAGTAAGTGACTGTGAGATGATATTTTTGGCTAGTATTGCTGAGTGCCTGAACCTTCCCCTACTCTTCTATACCTTCTACTTTCTCAACGTTTACTGCATAAGAAAATAAAGCCTAAGGCCCCTTTCACACGGACGTATAGAATGGTGCTTTTAGCTGCGGATTTTCTAGTTTTCTACCGCAGCTAAAAGCACACAAGGCTTTCCTATGGCCCCATTCACACACAGCGTTTAGCTGCGATTTTGTTACATGCGGTTCGGTGCGAATAGAAAAAATAGAATTGAATGCATCCAGGTGCGATGTAGCGCAGCTATCTGCACATAACTGCAGGTAATCGCAGTGCACTGTGTCAGCTGCGGATAGTAGCGTGAACAAAAGAAAAAAACAACAGGAAGCACATCAAAATAAAAATGGTTGCTATGGGGATGACAATAATGGCTAAACGCAGCTAATCGCAGTGTACAAATGCAGCTGATCGCTGTGCCTGGGGTCTTGAATTTCAAAAGAAAGAAACATGCTTTTAACTGCGGCAGAACAGCCGCCCGTGTGCAAGGGGCCTAACTGTTTGAGGTTTTACATCTGTGTGGCCATTGCATTACTACAGACTTTCCTACAAGGACAACAAAGCTGAAAAGGTAACGTGCAAAACCCAAAATTAACCAGCGGCCCTCTAGGGGGTATTGCTACATACAGTTAACAGTGCATATTTTTAGCTCTGATCACTGTAATAATGTCACTGGTCCCAAAAAAGTGTCAAAAGTGTCCGATTTGTCTGCCGCAATCCTGCTAAAAAGCGCTGATCACCGCCATTACTAGTAAAAAAAATAAAAAATGTATAAAAAATCTAATAAATCTATCCCCTATTATTGTAGGCGCTATAACTTTTGCGCAAACTAATCAATATACGCTTATTGCGATTTTTTTTACCAAAAATATGTAGCAGAATACATATTGCCCTAAACTGATGAATACATTTGTTTTTTTATTAAAAAATTTGGGATATGTATTATTGCAGAAAGTAAAAAATATTGTTTTTTTCAAAATTGTCAGTCTTTTTGTTTATAGCGCAAAAAATAAAAACCGCAGAGGTGATCAAATACCATACATTTTATTTGGGCAGAGCATTGCACACGCCCACGCAATTGTCGGGTAAAGCAACGCAGTGCTGTATCGCAAAAATGGCCTGGTTATGAAGAGGGTAAAACCTTCCGGTCTTTAAGTGGTTAAGGTCATGAAGTGGACTAGCCAGTCTCCAGACCTTAATCCTATAGAAAAATTATGGGAGGGAGCTGAAACTTGAGACCAGATCCAGAAAAAAACACATGATACAAGTGTTGAGTTGCAGTTCAGTGAGTAAAATAAGTATTTGATCCCCAAGCAAAACATGACCCTTGTTGGCAAGCACAGAGGTAAGACGTTTTTTGCAGTTGGTTACCAGGTTTGCACACATCTGAGGAGGGATTTTGGTCCACTCTTCTGTAAATCCTTAAGGTTTCTTGGCTGTCGCTTGGCAACTTGAAGTTTCAGCTCCCTCCATAAATTTTTCTATAGGATTAAGGTCTGAAGACTGGCTAGGCCACTCCATGACCGTAATGTGCTTCTTCTTGAGCCAGTCTTTTGTTGCCTTGGCGGTATGTTTTGGGTCATTGTCATGCTGGAAGACCCAGCCACGGCCCATCTTCAGTGTTCTGGCTGAGGGAAGACGGTTCTCATCCAACATTTTACAACACATGGCCCCATTGGTCCTTCAATGCAGCAGAGTCGGCCTGTACCTTTAGCAGAGAAATAGCCCCAAAGCATAATGTTTACACCTCTGTGCTTGACTGTAGGGATGGTGTGATGCTTAGATGCAACGTAGTTCCGCTTTAAGTTAATTCCGAAAGGCTGGGAAGTATACCATCATGGTCATTACCTTTTTCATCTTCCCCTCAATCTCTGCTTTGTAAACATGGGAGTTTTTTTTTTTTTTTTTACAGTGCCACAAAACGCAGAGGCATTCAGTCAGTACTCTGTAGAAACAGCATTGTGAACACAAGCCTTAAACAAACTCAAGACATTACTTCTGCTAATGCTTTTCATCCATTCAGCCATGATAGTCTTTCAAAACATTGTATTTTCTTTCTGGAATTTTTTCTTAACTGTTGCAACCTTGTTTTTATACGCATTCCTGTGGCACATGAGAGAATTCCTGCATGCCACCCACACTTATTGTGTCACCTGGAGAGATGAGTCAAAGATTGTAGAGCTCTTACTGCTTTTTACTGAAGCCAGGCCATGACTTCAATTACAAAACATCAAACGAAAGTTGCTGGATGAATGGGTAGAGAACAACCATTTGGCACACTGTTTTACAAATCCCCATTGTTTTTAAGTTGTAGGAGGGATTCCACATAGCTGCTGAGATTTTTTAATAATTTCCATGGACACCTTGCAGAGGAGCCAGGGAATCGACACGGTTTAGTGCTCTGTATTAGGCCTTAGAACCGCAGGACACTTAATTCGTATATAAATACCCTATTCTGCATTTTAAAATGCCACTGCCACTCTTTAAAGCGGTTGTATACCCAAATTTTAAACGTTTACCAACAGGTAAGCCTATAATAAGGCTTACCTGTAGGTAAAAATAATATCTCCTAAACCTGTACGGTTTAGGAGATATTCCCCTCGCAATGAGCCGCTGAATGCATTGGCGCATGCGCAGCGGGGATTCTCGGCTAAAGGCCGGCAGCCGCCGGACCTTGCCGACGCGCAGGAGTGACGACATCGCCGCTCCAGCCACTCACAGAGCTGGAGCGGCGATACCCGTAAGACACGCCGAGGCAAGATGACATCTCCCTCGGCGTGGACCAGGTAAGTTCCCGACGCCCCGTTCTAAGGTAAGTATTTCATAATGAGCTAGTATGCGGTGCATACTAGCTCATTATGCCTTTTGCATTACAGGTATGAAAAAAATAAAAAATACAGCAGCGGGTATACAACCGCTTTAATAAATAATAAGTTTAAAGCTGAATTTGAAGCAGATAGTTTTGTATGGATTGATAGGCAGCATCCATTCCACTAGACACACTTCCATGATGTGATACTCATAGCTCTGGATTTTTAATTACACACAACTGTGATGCTCTTCTGGACAACAGAACTTACTATTGCTTTGATGGCACTTATTAGAACTTATTAGAACTTCTTACATGGTAAGGGGCTATCCCATCAATCCTCTCTTTCAATCTCTATTATGGGAAACACGGCCATCACTTCTGGCTGGCAACACCAGACCTTCTGAAGAAATCGGGCACCAAGCTACAAAAGGAAAACATTTTATTGCAGATCTCTAAAGTCCCTCTAATACCATCATGTCCAGAGACCCTGGGAGACTGTATATATTCAGTGAGCACACTGAGCTCAGTGTCTTAGTCCAGCCTGGGGAGCAAGCTGCCCTCCTAGGGGGAAGCTGTTGTTGGCGATACCTCAGCTGAGAAGTGACTGAGGGGGTCTGTCTGCTGAAGATCTGGTCTGGTATCACGGGAAGGTTCACTTGGACGTTGAATGGAGGCTACTAGCTGTCCTTGGGCCTTGTTAATACAGTAGCTTTAGAGATCTTGGGGGCCTTTGTGCTTTTGCTACCCCTCTGGTACTATATAGTCAGCTGCGGGTCCATTTAAAGTGGACACTGGCTGGTGTTCTAAAGAGCTTTGTCCACCTAACCTTCTACTTAAAAGGACTCTGCTCTTGTAGCTCTAACTACTATTACCACTAAGCTGAAGTCTACTGTTTGTTGCAAGCCCGGACTTATAGCTTGTTCAGAAAGAATACCTATGTGTACATAGTTTTTGTTTTTGGAGTATGCCACCTACTACCCTTAACCCTATCCAAGTTCTCCAAAAATAATAAACAAACAACACCCCCTAGACTGGTGTAGCACACCGACCCAACTACTACCGCCATCTCCCACTTACTTGCAGTCGGGCACACCTGCTACTTGCCCGTTATCTCCCCTTTGGTTAAAGAGGAGCGAGCAGTGTTATTGTTTGGGCCTTGCGGCGAGTTACCTCTCTCGAGTGGATCCTTTTTCTTTCTCTGTTGTCTAGGTAAAAGTTCCTCAAAATAATGCCAATGTCCACACAGGAGTAAAACCTAAGCAGTAAGGCTTTATTCTTTTAAATTTTCCAATAACTTGAATAAGGAGTAAGAAGATGAGAGAAGTAGGGGGTAAAGGTTCAGGCACATAAAGAAAAAGAAAAAATATGGACAGCCGCACTCCAAAAACCTTTGACGGTCGCCTTTATTGTAAAGGATGGAAGATTACACCAAAAATCATCACAGCATAGCCGGGGTAACTGCCTACATGTTTCACACTGCAAATCAGTGCTTGCTCATAGCTGCTCTTGAATAAAAGTAACCCCAGGGCTGCAGAATCAAAGAACGCAAACCAGCTCAGAAAGGAATCCAAGATGGCGCCTGTGGTTCAGCCAGCATGATGGCATCACATAACTCAGCCCATCTGACACGTTACGTCCCTCCTGGACTTTCGCAAAGGCCTTGATATTGAAAGTGCATTTCTACTTTAAAAAATAAATATGTAGCGACCTCACCCCTCTCGCCCCTTCTTCTTCTCGGCTTGCTGTCTCGTCTAGGGGAGGTTATGGGTGGAGGGATGAGATACACCACGGCCCATGTCCTCTTTTGGATAGAGGTGAAGGCCAGAACCTATTTTACCATCGGGTCGTGTGTGTATAGCCCAGAGCCAAGTCTTTTCTGTAAATGACCCCCTCTGCTCCCAGTAACTGGAGTTCCACACCACTGAAAAGGTCCAACTCGTATTTATTCTCTAATAGCAATAAATCGTCACTTAGCACAGACAGGTTGTGACCTAAGAACAGTTCAGTATAGGTGGGGAGTAGGTCGAGGCACAATCCTTAGATAGAACTAACCATTGTGGTGTCACCAATGGTTATGGCTTACAGTCATTGCCACCGCCTGTGTAGAATGGAAAGTGAATTACCTTCGCTAAGCACAGCCCCTGTCAGAGGGAAGACATCCGTCCAAGAGAGTTACCAAAGGCCCCGCCGTCACCAGCAATGCTGCACCGGACTGTTCGGAGGGGTTACGCTCCCTGGCCTCCTCATCTCAGACTCGGGCACCCAAGGCTTTAGGGCCCCCTCGGATTCCTCCAACCTTGCGGGACCCAGTCGAAGGTACCGGGCCCCAGGCCTCCTCAATAGTACCTCACCCCAGGCTAAAGGTGCCTGGGATGGACTCCATCTCCTGCTCCGGCCAGGTCAAGGGCACCTGGGCCCGGAACGCCGGCACCCAGGCTAAGGGTGCCTGGGCGCGACTCTGACCTCTGACTCTGAACCCCGTGTTCAGGGCGTCCGCCCCTTTTATCTCCTTTCCCTTTGCATCACAGCGGGTTCCCCGCCCCGCTGTACCAGCGCCGGAAAAGGACAGAAAAGATGCAGTCTTGTGGTGAGGGTTCAACTCCGGCCCAGGGCAACAACGCCACCTGCAGGCCGCAGGGAACCTCACACCACCAGAGTCCTCCAAGAACCATAAAAGGGTCCCAGATTCCCTAATAATCAGTGCATCTGGGTTATACTACCACCCAGATGCCTCCCCTAAATTCAAATACCCGCTACAAATATAATTAATGGTTTTAACTCTATGGAGATTGTATCTGGTTTTATGATATGCCGGGGACCCTCTAAAAGTGGTGGATGACAGCAATATTTTACTGAGAATATCTGAAGTCCTGAAAATATTTTTATTCAAGTGCAATTTGACCTCCTGTTGTACAATAATGGGGTCTATCATCTGGGGTGAGGGCACACCTATAACAGCACCTTTGGTGGTGGAACACTGTGTATGGAGTGTCATTTCAAAGCAAGGTGAAAATTTCTATAACACAAACCACCAAAAGAAGGTCTCTGTGATCTATACTGTACATGAAGAAATAAGCTTTATATCTAAATCTTATGTCACAGTTAATAATACTATTTTTTTATCGTGTAGCGGTCCTCCCCTTCTCAGCTTCTCCCCTCTCTTCACGGCTGGTTTTACTCGTCTAGGGGTATCTGGGAGAAGGGGGAAAGATGCACACCACCAGCTCGGCTCTCTGATGTAGGATGCAGAGATGTGAGCTAAACCATTTACCCTCGGGTCTGCGTTTTAGGCCAGAGCCTCAGCTTCTCCTATGGAGGATGATTGCCACTGTCACTGACAGGGACACTTAGCTTCCAGTAACACGAGTTCCACACCAAGAAAAGTCCAACACTGTTTTATTGCCTTGAAACTGGTTGACTTTTAAAAGAACAGACAAGGTGTACGGAAGAGTAGGTCCAGGCACAACTAATGAACTAAAGTTTCTCCTGTTCCGTTTAGTGCAAACAGGCTTGGCGCACAGTCGCTGCCACCGACCGTGAATTTGGTCACTGCCACTGACCCGGGTGAACGTTGAGGCCCCTGCCACAGGCCTTGGATGAGGCCTGCCACTGACCTGAGAAAGATGGGTCCCTGCCATGAGAACATGAAGTACCTTCTTTAGAACATACGGCCCCTGTCAGAGGAAGACATCCATCCGGACAGTCACCAGAGGCCTCCACCATCACCAGCAAATGCTGCGCTGGCTCTACGGGGAGGTCACGTCTCCGGTCCCTTACGCCCAGGATTCAGGCACCCAATACCGGGGGCACCTTAGGAATGCTTCGCCCTCGTGGGACCCAGTCGAAGGTACTGGGCCCCAGGCCTCCTGGTATAGTACCTCACCTCAGGCTGAAGGTGCCTGGGATGGAACTCGACTCCACGCGCCTGGGCACAGACGAACCGCAGCAGCCCCTAGGCTGAAGGTGCCTGGGGAATGGACCTTGTGCGCAAGATGTCCGCCCCCTTTTATATCCTCTCCCAACAGGCACAGCAGGTTCCCCGCCCCGCCGTACTACTGCCGCGAGAGGACAAAAAGGGCAGGGCTCTAGAATGGTAGTTCAACCCTGGTCCCAGGTGACAGCGCCACCCAGGGACCGCAGGGAACATGACACCATTCATACCTCCCACACTCCAAAGTGTCCATAAATCCCTAAAATCAATGTATCTGGGCCATCTATGGCCCAGATACACCCCACTAAATTTGACACCAGCTACAATAGTTGTGTATACATTCTTAATAAAGCATATAATGTTTTGGTTTGCAAACACATGTATGATAAATGCATGTTTTTTTTTCCTGAAAGGATTTTTTTGTAAACATATCTGGATTTGGACATTTGCACATACACTATACCAAAAGTGATGCCCCTACACACACATGAACTTTAATGGCATCCCAGTCTTAGTCCGTAGGGTTTAATATTGAGTTGGTCCACCCTTTGCAGCTATAACAGCTTCAACTCTTCTGGGAAGGCTGTCCACAAGACTTAGGAGTGTCTATGGGAGTGTTTCCGCCTCAACCAAATGATTTGGACCAGTGCACAAAGTGGACCAGTGCATAAAGACATGGATGAGCGAGTTTGGGGTGAAGGAACTTGACTGGCCTGCACAGAGTCCTGACTTCAACCCGATAGAATGCATTTGGGATGAATTAAAGCAGAGACTGCAAACCAGGCCTTCTCCTCCACATCAGTGCCTGACCTCACAAATGCTCTTCTGGAAGAATGGTCAAACATTCCCATAGACACACTCCTAAATCTGGTGGACAGCCTTCCCAGAAGAGCTGAAGCTGTTATAGCTGCAAAGGGAAGGCCAACTTAATATTGAACCCTACAGACTAAAGCCTCGTACACATGGTCGGACTTCCATCGGACTTTTCCATGGATTTTTGTCCGAACAGAGTTGGCCGGGCACACCCATAGCATACACACCACAGGACTTTTCTGCAAACTTTCCCAAAACTTTTTCCAAGATCACATGGTTTTTCTGCTCTTTACCGCCCACCCTTTGGTCAACTTCTGCTATTGTTGGTTGATTTTAACATTAGTTGTTTTGTCCATCGGACAAAAGTCCTATGGTTTTCTGTACACACGGTAGGACTTTGCTCCATCGGACTTTTGTTGGGCAAAAGTTTGTCCGTTTGCAGACCCAACTATTGTCCGATGAAAACAAAACCAAACGAAAAAAAGTTTGTCCGATGGAGCGTACACACAGTCGGATTGTTGGTCCAACTTGCTTAAAACGAAGATTGTTGGGCAAAAGTCCGACCGTGTGCACAGGGCTTTAGACTGGGATGTCATCAAAGTTCATGTGCGTGTAGGGGCGTCACTTTTGGTATAGTGTATGTGAAAATGTCCAAATCCAGATATGTTTACAAAAAAATCCTTTAGGAAAAAAAAAAAAAAAAAAACATGCATTTACCATACATGTGTTTGCAAACTTAACATAACTTTACAATGCAACACCATTTTTCCACCTTAAATCCTCCCTGGGATATCCCTTCTTGCTTTCTCTTTTTTCATAACTCAAATGTTTATGATACACACATTCTGTATTACGATTGTAATATGTGGTAATCGGTTACATAATAATGGTAAACACTAGCTTTCTTTTTTTTTTTTGGAACCAATGCTGTATTTTACCTATTCATGTCAGTATGTGGAATAGACTGTTGATGTCTTTCACTGTTATGTTTGATATAAATAAAGAATTTATATTGGGAAAAAAAAAAGAAAGAAATTTTTTTTTTACTTTACCTGTTTACATTAAACTGTTTTTCTTGTTTTATTTGACTGAACAACCGCTTAAAAGTCCCAGGAGAACACTATTAATTTATATTATTAATTATTATTAGTACTATTATTATTCTTTATTTTAAAAACTTAAATAGTAGGATCTCAGGGTAAATACTTTAGACCAGACTTTTCCAAAGGATAATCTTTAATGCTTGGGGCATCAGGGACAGTTGGTAGCTATAGATTTTGGTTTTAATTTAAAAAAAAGAAGATTAAATGTGCAGCAGGTTGTAGCAAGAATAAACCTTTATTCTCTTAGCTGCACACCACCACCACCACCAATGTTGCACTCCACCATTGCTTATTGAGTGGACTACACTGTACACAATTATTTTAGCCTAGATTTACAAAAAAAAAAAAAAAAATTCATAAAAAAAAAAAAAAAAACACATGGGGATAAACTCCCTGTAAAGTTGGTGATGCAGAAATACAAAATAGGGCACATCTGACATGAGGCTATGAAAAGCCACATGCCACCTGTTCCATGACCTCATGGGATGAAAAATTAACTGCTTGCTTCCTGCAGATGTTCTGAAGTTAGATATGTAAGAAGCATCAATTTATCTGTCATACTAAAAATATTAACAAAATAAAAAACTAGCATGGGAATGTTATTAGATTTCACAAATTCACTTAAAATATTAAACGGCACATATTTATCATGATAATGGAGGGGTCTGTGAAGGGGAAAAAATATGTTTCATGGAGAGTTGATGGTTGGCATTGTTTTTTTTTTCTGGCACTCTAGTTGGGGGTTGTTCTTTCATTGGTTGCATGGGTTATATTAGGGCTGTGGAAATAACTGTTAATTCCTTGATTAATCGATTAATTTTTTTGATCTACCAAATTCTTTTGATCGGTACTCACCTCTCCGCCGGCTTCTGGGCCTTCAGGGAGTTCCGTCGGAGATCCGGTGACGTCACGGACACCGGCGGGGCTTGCTGTATACATCTGAAGGGCTCCTTTGCTGTGCCTTCATATCTGCATGCTGGCGGGACCTTACTATCTGCCACACGCAAGGGCTGTTACACTTTTCTCTATCACTTCCCTCTATCAACCTGGGATTCTACAGCCATCCACTGGGAGTTGTGATAGTTCCTGTAGCGGCCTCCACTCTCCCCTCTTTCTCATCAGCTCGTCTGTCTCTTGTCTAGGGGTACCTTAGAGGAGAGAGTGTGGGGTCACCACGCCAAGCCTTCACCGCAGATGTTTGTGTGGTGTAAGCAAAGTTCTTATTTTACCTTCGGGTCAGTGTTCTGCACCTGGAACCTCCAAAGAGAGTTACCTTGAACAATGTCTGCCAGAAAACGAGCCCCACACCATTAAAGTCCAACACTCCTTTATTCTTCTCAATGCAAAAATGAACACAATCAGTTGGACTCCCTCAGAGAACAGAACAGACAAGGAGGTATGGATGCGAGTAGGCCCAGACACAATGAACTCTCCACTTTCCTTCCTGAAAGTGGGTTGCGGTCTCCCAGCGAGGAGGGGATTTCCTTCCAGGCGGTCTCTGATGGAAGGCTCACCTGTCACCGGCAATATGCTGCACCAGGTCTTCAAGCAAGTATCTCCCACCGGGCCATTACGCCTTCCGGATTCGGGTACCCTCTCCCAGGGTCCCCTAGGATCTCCTTCCCTCGCGGAACTCAGTGTTGGGCACTGAGCTCCAGACCTCCATCCGAGTACCTCACCCCAGGCTAAAGGTGCCTGGGATGGAACACGACCTCCAAACGTCCTCTAGGCCTAGGCTGCCTAGAGGACCGACACGAACCACCGCCCACAGGCTGAAGGTGCCCGGGACTCGACCCCGTGACAAAGATGGCCGGCCCCTTTATACCCTCTCCCAGCAAGCACGGCGGGTTCCCCGCCCCACCATACCGCTGCCGAGGGAGGACAAAAAGGGAGCACACAGCAATGGTTCAACCCCAGCCCAAGGCGACAGCGCCACCCGTGGGGCTGCAGGGAACTGCACATCACTGGTGTCTCTGCCAGTTTTAAATACACAGAAAAGTGTATACCCGCTACATTCCCTTCACGGGACATCTACATGCCGACGGACTGATGTTAACCCCCATCCTCTGGATTCAGCAGTGGTATCGTTGTACACATTTTTATACCAGTATCATACTTAGCTACATGTTTTTATGACTGCTTTTGCTACCGTTTGATATTACTCGCACCATTTTTACAGTTTATGTAGCTACATTGGTTTTATCTCCAGTGCAATATTTATTTTGTTACCTACTTGAAGACTATAAATGTTTTAATGCTATTCCCATCGAGCGCTGCCTTTGTGTGTTTTTTTGTATCCTGCTAATCATTTTTCCAGTGGTTGGTAGCTGCACTGGGAATCTGCAAGGAAATCAGCTAAAAGTAGTTGGATCTGTATGTGCGTTATAATTAATCAAAATTAGTCGATTAATCGATTATAAAGAAAAATCGATTAATCGAACACGAAAATTTTAATCAGTAACAGCCCTAGTTATATGAGTTTCTGCTGGGTTTTTTAGTTTCTTCCCACAAGCAAAAAATACACTGATAGGTACATCAGTTATCAAGCTAAATTTTCTTTGTTAGGGAAGCCACAGATAGACGGATATTTTACAAAGAATTGTGTACAGGGAGAGCATCATCCTTCCAAAAGTTATGGAGCTTTTTTTGTCTGTACTTTGCTTCTGTTATGTCTCAAATGTTGCTTTTTGGAAAATGCATATCTCCTGAGATCCAGTCTATATGTCTGTGGATCTTGTTGCTAACTCAACAAGATCCACAGACGGTGTCAATTTACCAAGAAGACTAAGCAGATAAATCGAATGTAGTTTAATCGAGCTTAGCATTACAAGGTATGTATTTTCTGGGTATTTCTTGTAGGTGAAGACATTTTGATCTAAAAGAGTCTGCACTCTATAAATGCCCGTTACATAGCAAGGGTAAAACAAAGTAAGTAGGCACATACAGAAGTGATGAAGTGAAGTGTCTTAGTAAAGGCTGAATCATCACTATGTGGGAGGGGGAAAAACAGGAATATACCAAAACACAATACATTTCTAAATCAAAACAGGTTGCTGTGGCAGTATAGATGAAGGACCTGACTTACTCTCAGGCCTCGTACACACGGACGAGAATCTCGTCAGGAAAAAACACGTCGTTTTTCGTGACGAGATTCTTGGACAAGAAACTTGTCCCGGCCGAGTGTACACACGCTCCATTCAAAGAACCCGCGGTTCTTTGAATGGAGCGAACGCGGTGCCATCATCGACTACGACGAGCGTGCGCTCGTCACATTCGATGCCGTCGCCGCCATCTTGCTACACCCTACCTATGCCTAGGAAGCTACCGCGCATGCGTCAAAGTCATTTCGAGCATGCGCGGGTTTCCACGGCGACAGGTAGGTGTACACACACTCGGGTTTCTCGTCGAAACAGGCCGACGACAAAACCCGACGAGAAAATAGAGGAGCAGGTTCTCTATTTTTCTCGTCGAGATTCTTGTCGGTTTTCTTGACGAGAAAACTGAAAGCCGCGTACACACGACCGATTTACTCGGCAAGAAAGCTCTGCCAGCAAGTTTCCTGCTGGTTCTTGCCGAGAAACTCGGTCGTGTGTACGAGGCTTCAGAAAGATTTTGCTAAAGTCAACGTGTATGTGAACTCTTACATTGTAAACCAATCTACTCAGTTTAAAATAGAAAGGAAAGGCAAAACATTTGCATATGAAACATTATAAATACTTTTTTTTCCCTTTTTATAAGTGGTCACATAATCTCTGTTCTCAGCTGTAAAAAAGGGCTTAGAGAGGTGAGGGTGGAGAAGCAGCAGAACACGGATCTTCCCAATGCATGGCTGTGCAGGGTGGTATGTTAGCACAAGTTTGACCAATGGAGGACAGGCAGGCTGTTCTCCCAGCAAAACCAGAAAACTGACCTTGCTGAGCTGGATGTACTCTCATGCCTAGCGTGGTCAGCTTGAAATAGGAAAGCAGGGGGGCTGGCAGGATCACCAGGCATTTCACACAATTGAAGCAGTACAAAGAGAACAGGATACTTTTTAACACAAATACATGGTAAAACAGACACATATCAGGAATGTGAAATATTGGGGGGGGGGGGTAACATATTATTTAAAAGAGAAGTACAGCCGAAGCTCCTTTAGCTGTACTTCTCCTGTGGATCACAGGAGTGCAGTTTGTTCTGAGAACCGAGCAATTGGCGGTGTTTGATCGCTTGTTTCTCAGTGTTAGAGACTGAGGGGGACAGATGCAGCATCAGACCTATGCTGCATCCAGCTAGGTAAGTATAATTCCTAGAAAAAAAATAAAACCCTTATGGCTCGTACACACGATCCGAATATCGTACGAACACTGTCGTCCGAGGAAGAATCGTACGATAATCGGATCGTTAGTACAGAGCCAATCACAACAATTCATCCGATATTATTCGATTGGACAAGCATGAAAATTTTACTCGTACGATACCAGATCATACAATTTTTCATTTAATCAGTACAGTCGTCATTTAAAAATACAACACAAATACGTTACAACACATGACATCACTTCCAATTTTTTCTCTGTCGTAAGAGAATTTTCGTGACTTTAGTAACCTATTCAATTTCTACTTGTCAGACGATCTGTCGTTCGATTTTCGGATCGTGTGTACGGGGTATTACTTCTCTTTTAAGAATATCTCTGCAATCATGAGCACCCCAATCTGTATGGGTTTAATGTTCTCTAGTATTCCATAGAGCAATAGGTGAACCTGGGATACTTTATTTCATACAATACATTGTGCAGCAGGGGTAAAAGATAAAAGAACATGCACATCCAAGTACAGATCTTAGGGCAGGTAAAACAATCTTGAAAGGATTTAGCTGCACACATGCTTTACCTGGAGTTGAATGGTAAGCATTTAGGAACTGCAGGCAGACTGCACTAAAATCAGGCTAGAATCACTGTAGATTGCTTCAGCTATGCTGACTGCCATTTTAATAGTTACGCTGCTGCATAAACATGGTGCATTAAGGAATATGAGAGTAAAGCAAAGATTTTGTTAAAATTATATGTAACCCTGGACTGTAGCTGATAACTGCTGTGGAACTACTTTTCCTTTTGCTGCTGTATTATCCTTTTGCAGTGTGGACAGGGTTAAACTGAATATTCATTATTACAGAAGTGCAACAGCCATCTTTAAGTAAACAAGCATGTCTGCTGAATGTAGAAGTGAGCCTGCATGATGGGAGGTTGCTTTGGAGGCAAAGGAATACCCTTGCAGTAGGACCATCCCTTCAATGCAAGAGCTAAATACTTAAGTCTAGGGGAGATAAGAAGAGGCTGCATTTACTTGTCTGGCTCCCCGATTCAGTAGACTTTAGCACTGTCCTCTTCTCCCCATGCTCCAGCCTGCCCTGTGGGCAGTCCCTTGGCATTAGTCTCTTGGCATCCCAGGGCTTTTAAATGTTGTATGTGGTGGGGTAAGCGTGCGACCATGGCTGAGAGCAGCTTAGAGAGGCGGCAGGCTGAGGGGGCTTCTGGAACGGGGAAAAGGGTAAGTATCACAGCCTCTTCTGCAACCCACTGGCCTTAAAAAGCATTTAACCTTTGCAGTGTGGGAGGAGGAGCCCCACTGCAAGGATATTTTTGTTTTTGTGCCCGGAGTTGTTTTTATCTTGACCCTACCAGAACACAATTTTTTTTCTGTCTAGGTAAATCTATTGTTGATTTACTCCTGGGTTTTGGGTCATTGTCTTGTATTTTTCAACCTCAATTTAAGCATCACATGACAGGCAGCTTTTTTTTTTTTAATTCATTGGTACAATTTGAAGACTTGATGATCTAATACAATTTTTAATCAATTGATCTTTCTATGAAAGCAAGCTGTCCAAGCCAAGCGACCTCAATCCATAATGCTCCATCCACCCTGCTTCACAGTTGGAATGGGATTTTGTTAATGTGTGAACTTTCTTTCCTATAAATATAGTGCTGTAGGTCTCTGCCAAACATTAAGGCATTTAACACATCTGTCCACACAACATTGTACTAAGCATTGCGGAAAATGCAGATGATCTATAAAAAGTGGGCAGAATTTTTCATTTGGATCTTATTAATTGATAGAATTGTCCTCTATGGTATCATTTCATTTACACCATTTTGTTCAGTGCTTTACTTATAATGGACAATATTGGCAAGATCATTGTAGGTCTTTTGCTGTAACCCTAAATGGGGTTACACTGTGATCTTGCCATTATCTTCACAGGATGCCCTTTTCTCCATCAGTAATCCTTATGTCTTCGTATGCACGCCCTCATTAAAGTAAGCCCCTTCAACACACAGTAGCCAAGTCTGTGCAGGAACATGGGGGTTTTCCCGTGCACTGCCTCCTGCTGGAAAATTCCGAAATTGCAGCAAAACCTTAAAGATCCAATAGCTCTCTATATTCTTAGACCGACACCTTTCACACTGAAGCGCTGCTAAAACAGCTGCTAAAGCGCCGGTCATTTTTGCGGTACTTTAGCTGATTTTTTAGCAGCGCTTTTGCAGCGGTTTTCGGGAGCTAGCGGTCACTTTTTTTAAGGTCTCATGACAACGGGATCTTAAAAAAAAAAAAAAAAAAAGACCTGTTTTGCAGCGCTTTCTAATCGCTTTTAAGGCGCTTTGGAAGCACTGCCCATTCATTTCAATGGGCAGTGGCGTTTTTTGGAGTGCTATTTACATCGCTCCAAACACACCCCAAAGATGCTGCTTGCAGGACTTTTTCTATCGTCGGCCAGCGCACCACCCCAGTGTAAAGGCACACATTCCAATGAATGAGAGGCAGTTTTCAAGCGCCTTTCTGGTGCTATTTTTAGCGCTAAAACGCCTGAAAACTGCCTCAGTGTGAAAGGGGTCTCAATCTAGTAACGTGTTCTTAAAGTGTTTGTTACCCCAGCATTTCATATTCCTTATATGTGCCTGCTGTACCATGTACTTGTATGAAACAGCATCCTGTTCTATTTATATTGATTCCTTTTTCTGAAATCCCTGGTGTTCCTGCCAGCCCCTATGCGTTCCTATTAGCGACGGACCACACTAAGCAGTACAGCACAGCATGGTAAGTTCTCTAGCTGTGCTGTTCATCTCTAATGATTGGACTTGTCCTGACACCCCCCCTCCCCCCAGCCATTTACTGGACAGTTCAGTGTATTGTTGCTTCTCCTCCCCAACTCTTATGCAGCTGAGAACAAAGGAAACGGGATGTGGGATGTGATCACTTTTATTTCTATTTTAAACTAAAATGGGTTGTTTTACAAGGTGATAATTTAAGTAACTTCTGCTCGGGTACTAATTCAATTGAAACCTGCCCCAAAAGTTTGAATCTGACAGGACTATTGGGAAATAACTTTATCCTATGATTACTACTTTATACTAAGCATTGCAAAGCCCCGTACACACGGTCGGACTTTTGGCCACCAAACTTCATTTTGAGCAAGTTGGACCAACAATCCGACCGTGTGTACGCTCCATCGGACAAACTTTTTTTGCTTTTTTCTTGTTTTAATCGGACAAAAGTTGGGTCTGCAAACGGACAAACTTTTGCCCAACAAAAGTCAGATGGAGCAAAGTCCGACAGTGTGTACAGAAAACCATCGGACTTTTGTCCGATGGACAAAACAACTAATGGCACAGTCAACCAACAATAGCAGAAGTTGACCAAAGGGTGGCGGTAAAGAGCAGAAAAACCACGTGATGTTGCAAAAAGTTTTGGGAAAGTTTGCAGAAAAGTCCTGTGGTGTGTATGCTATGGGTGTGCCCGGCCAACTCCGTTCGGACAAAAAACCACGGAAAAGTCCGATGGAAGTCCGACCGTGTGTATGGGGCTTAACAGTATCATGATAGGGATTTCGCTGTTTGTTACAGGGAGGCTGCCGATTATATTATGGCCATGTCTGTATGTGCATATGGTTTAAATATTAGAATTGTAATTAATATTTCCTAACATCCAAGGCTTTCTTATGCCTATGGTTGATTTCAGCCACCTCAAAAGATCCCAGAACAAATCATGCAGCTTTGTTTATGAAGGAATAGGCATCTGAATGAGGCTTGATAGCAGATGACTCTGCATATGTGTCTCTGCTTGTAGGCTGATAACATTGGCAGGGAGGGGTGAGAACACCTTAACTCTTCTTTTTCCAAGGAGGCTGATGTAACTAGTGAAAAGGAATGTGTTTGTGCCCTGAAAATAGCTACAACTTGCATATTTGAGTCCGTTTAGTGTTTCTGAATATAAATGGAAGTGTAATATGTCTTCAGTTATATTTGACAAGCACAAATGATTTGTAGCTTGCAGCACTTGTTCTAAAAAAAAAAGAAAAAAGAGAGAAAAGCATTTTCAAACAATAAAGAACAAATGCATACATCTTATAGCAACACACTTCTGAATGGTGAGGCCTACTTTCACATGTGGCGCTTTCACTCAGTATTTCTACCATTCATGAATTAGTACAGTAACACAAACAGGTAACACAGGAGTATAAATCAATACATTGTGATAGCCCCATACTTCTCTCTACATTTAATGGAGGAGGTTAGCTTACCAGCAACATTGCCATACCACCCAAATGTCCCCCATGTGGAGGGACTGTCCCTCTTTTGGAACCAGATCCCTCTGTCCCTCTTTCCTTCTCAGTTGTCCTTCATTTTGGACAGATGTGTAGGTCTCTATAATAAATTCAATATTTAGATACCAAAAGTGTTACATTAAAGCCTGGTTCACACCTATGCAGGTTGCAGTTTGCATATTCCAGGTGCATTTTGCATTTTTCAATACACGTTTTTGATCCACTGAAGTCTAAAGCCTCGTACACATGGTCGGACTTTTCTGTGGATTTTTGTCCGAACGGAGTTGATCGGGAACACCCATAGCATACACACCACAGGACTTTTCTGCAAACTTTCCCAAAACTTTTTCCAACATCACATGGTTTTTCTGCTCTTTTCTGCTCTTTACCGCCACCCTTTGGTCAACTTCTGCTGGTTGATTTTAACATTAGTTGTTTTGTCCATCGGACAAAAGTCCTATGGTTTTCTGTACACACAGTCGGACTTTGCTCCATCGGACTTTTGTTGGGCAAAAGTTTGTCCGTTTGCAGACCCAACTTTTGTCCGATGAAAACAAAACCAAAACGAAAAAAAGTTTGTCCGATGGAGTGTACACACGGTCGGATTGTTGGTCCAACTTGCTTAAAACGAAGTTTGTTGGGCAAAAGTCCGACCGTGTGTACGGGGCTTTAGGAAACCAAAAACCAGAAAAAAAGTCCCTGGCCCTTTCCATAAAATGCATAGATGTGAACGTGACCCATGGGAAACTATGTTAAATAGACTGTAATATGCTTCGGAAAAAAATAAAACGCACTAAAAAAAATGCATAGGTGTGAACAAGGCCTTAACCTTTCACACAAACCTTTTTATTATCACATTATTGTTTTAAAAAAAACACAATATAAAAAGCAAACCTTAGTTGTTAGGCTGGATTCACACCTATGCATTTTTAGTGCTTTTTGCATTTTGCAGATTTGCACCACAGAAGATGTTCCATAGGAAACCATTTTAAATGGACTGTAGTGCAAACCTGCAAAATGCAAAAAGCACTAAAAATGCATAGGTGTAAATCCAGCCTCAGGGAAGATGTATGCATGTGCACAGGTGCATGGTTCCTGTTAGCCCTGTTTGTGGCTGTTTAGCAGGTGCGCATGCGCATTTGCGTGTTCGATTGCACACACAGGTGCGCGAGTGCGCATTGGCGCCAGGCAGGTTATTTAAACTGCACCAGCGCATTGTGTCAGTGGGGTTTGATCTATTACTTTTCTGAAGCATCTGTACATCTCTTCCTGTATCGTTCATCCATTGCCAACCCGATCTTCTCCTGTCTTTGCCTGGACTCTGCCTGCACCGACCCCTGGCTTGTCCTTGGACTAAGCTTCTGCCTTAAGCCGCGTACACACGATCGGTTTTACCGATGAAAACAGTCCGATGGATTTTTTCCATCGGTGTCAAAAAATAGAACATGTTTTACATTTTTCCGATGGATAAAAAACCGATAGAAAATTCCGATCGTCTATGGGCAAGTCCATTGGTTAAAAAACCCACGCATGCTCAGAATCAAGTCGACGCATGCTCAGAAGCATTGAACTTAATTTTTCTCGGCTCATCGGAGTGTTTTACGTCACCGCGTTTGGAACGGTCGGTTTTTTGACTGATGGTGTGTAGGCAAGACTGATGGAAGTCAGCTTCATCGGTTTTCCGATGGAAAAATCCATCGGTTTAAAAACCATAGGAAATCCGATCATGTGTACAGGGCTTTATCCTTCTGTTTATCTGCCTTGTTGTTACCTAACCCGGCCTGACTTCTGACTACTCTTCTGCCTGCCAATTGCCGACCTGGATTACCTGACCTTGCTTTGGATCTTCTCCCTGCACCTGATCCAGCCATAGCTGTGCTTGTCATCAGCTCCTGCTCTTCTGCCTGTGTACTACCAGCCAGCTGCTCCTGCGCATTCAGACGCACATCAGCACTCTCCAGTAGAAGTCTTTTCAGGCACTGGTGCCCCTCTGCGCTCTGGCGTTCTCTGTTACATTGTCAGGGTTCCCGAGCCAGAGCTCAGCTGTAAGAGAGGCCTTCCTCTTTGGGCTCCATCACCAGGTACATTACAATAGTGAGGAAAAAAACAAACACTTTAGCCAGTATTTAGTTCTTAATAAATCTTCATGGGCCCCATAACTGGTGTCCCTCTTTTTCATCTCAGAAAGTTAGAAGGTATGAAATGAGAAACAAACAAGACCATAACCTTTAACGTGGGGGCTTAATCATACCTCCCAACATTCTGAGATGGAAATGAGGGACACCTATTAGCAAAAGTATGTATGCTTAGGACCCACCCCTGCTGCGTCCCCCTTAAGGCCGGGTTCACACTGGTCCGACAAACGCTCCGACATTGGGAGCTCATATCGCATGACGTGGGAAAATCAATGTTTCCCTATGAGAGCCGTCTTAACTGGTCCGACACATGTCGGTCCGACTTTGAAAATGCTCCCTGTACTACTTTGGTCCGACTTTGATTCTACTTTAGCCCATAGAATATCATTGAAGTCGGATCAAAGTAGGATCCTTGTCCTAACCATCCGACTTGTAACATCCAACATGGTGATTACAGCAGCAGTAAAAGGAATTTATCTCACACTGGGATTGTTTTGATTGGTCAAAGAACAAGTCAGACTATCACAAAGTCGGATCAAAGTAGTATCCTGTTCATGAAAGTCGGATGGATGTAGGACCGATGTAAGACTGATGTCGCAGAGCAAAGTAGGATGAAAGTCGTACTACTGTCGTGTAGTATAGTGTGAACCCGGCCTAAGGCTGGGTTCACACTGGTACGACACGACACGACAGTCATACAACTTTCATCCTACTTTGCTCTGCGACATCAGTCCTACATTGGTCCGACTTTCATGAACAGGATACTACTCTGATCCGACTTTGTGCTAGTCTGACTTGTCCTTTGACCAATCAAAACAATCCCAGGGTGAGATAAATTCCTTTTACTGCTGCTGTAATCACCATGTCTGATGTCAAAAGTCGGATGGTTAGGACAAGGATCCTACTTTGATCCGACTTCAATGATATTCAATAGGCTGAAGTCGGATCAAAGTCGGACCAAAGTAGTGCAGGGAGCATTTTCAAAGTCGGACCGACTTGTCTCGGACCAGTTAAGACGGCTCCCATAGGGAAACATTGATTTCCACACGACATGCGACATGAGCTCCCAATGTCGGAGCATTTGTCGGACCAGTGTGAACCAGGCCTCAAGGATAATTGCACAAAAAAATGACTGGTTAAACCCACAAGTCCTTTTTTTTTTTTTTTTTTTACCACTTCTATTCATTTATATTGACTTTTGGAATTTACAAATGCAACTATTTAGAAATTAGATGAAAGGTTTAGCACTGGGAAACACTTTTTGCAAGATAAATAGTGCATATTATATACAACTATATAGATCAAACCAAAATGAGAGACACATGAGGAGGAAAGAGGGACTTTATTTTAAATCAGGGACAGTCCCTCCAAATCAGGGACAGTTGAGAGCTGTTGCTTAACTTATAGGGATCTACCTTTAAAGTGGATTTCCACCTTTTCGGCACTCAAGAAGTAAAATTACCAGTTGTGCCATTTACTTCCTCTTATATTTAGAATAGCAGCTCTCAAAAAAGTGCTTTGTTGGAGACCATCTCTACGTCGGAACCCTGCAGAGATGTCTTTAACCCCTACCTGTGCCACACAGGCGAGTTGATACTGAAGAAGACATGTGGCTGGTTTAAGTAATCTGACCAGCATGTTCTGCATATCCTTGTGCTACAGTTGCCAAATGTCTTGGATTTACCAGGATAGGCCCAGTTTTTAAATATTTGCACTGTCCTATGACTAGGGCAATGTCTGCAGTTTGAGTCTACAATTTATTCCAAAAATCAACTTGTTACACAATGTAGGCTCCAGCATCAAAAGTCATGTCGACCTGGTTTGTGGCCAGGCACTGTAGAGTTTAAATAAATAGTATTCAGCCTGAAGTGATTACCGAAGCCTTGGCAAGGGCCCCTTATTGCTTAGTATTTGATGGTGGCAGCTCTGCATGTTGGGAATAGCATACTACAGGTAAAGGACAAGATAGCCAATCTTTCCAGAGCACTGTAAACTTGTAGCTGTGACAAGTTGGCTGGAGTTACCACATTAAGAATATTAATAATTTTATGTAAAATACGTACATTCGAATTACAACAGTACAAAAATAAATGAATGACTGCTGACAATCACAAACTACATGATTATACATCTGAATGATGTGAAATTTACTATTATAGCTGCCCTTCCATATTATAATAGTCTTTGTCACTCATTTACAGTACTCATATACTGTATGTATCACCCTGGTGTTTAGGTAGGTTTGCTAACCAATTTAGTTTGCCAGGCAGTAATTGTTAGGAGATCCACTGATTTCCCCCTAATTCTGGAATGGCTTCACTTTTCTCTTCTGTCACTAGGTGGCATTGTAGCTGGTGACATTAGATAGACAAGGGCATAGCAAGGACAGATTCTGAATGAATGGGGTGTCTCAGCCAATGGGCAGGGGTTTCTTTAGGCCCCTTGGCATGCTGGGAGAGCCTATTTATTTGGGTGGAGTCAGGTGATCGGGGTTCTGTGCCACCTGGATGGCTGTCTGGGTGGACGTGTGTCATGTCGCCCCAGGCTGCTAGGCCAGAAGCCTGAGGCCTCTCCGGGGGAACACCTGGCTGCTAGGCTACCTGAGGCCTATCCAGGAGTAGGAGAAGCAGCATAGGGTTGGGACTGCAGGATTGTAGTCCAACCGAGTTGGGAAGGTTCAGCCGGACGGGGAATCAGTTGTGGTCGGTGGTAAAGGTGAAGCTGTCGCCACTAAGGAACCATCCACCTTGTTACCGGAGACTACTGTAATTAAGCTGAAGCAAGTACCTAAGCAGTCTTCTCACCAGCCGTGGATGGTGAAGAAGTGGGAAAGCATCAGCAAGTGCCAAGCCAGGGACCCAGCAGGATAGTGGGGGTGACGCTTCAGGAGTTTACAGCAGGATAGCTGTGGAAGAGCTCAGAGGATCCAGTGACGACTGGGATCTGGAAGTCTAGTGAGAGACTAGGAGCTCAGTGAGTGAAGATTTACAGTGGGATACTGTGAGATAAGTAAAGGACTGTTCGATGTTACCAAGAGCTATGTACAACTACCGTTAGTGACTGTTGCAAGATTAGTTGCCATAGGAGGCAGCGGTCCTACCTATACAGAAGTGTTATCTGGCTGGAGGTCTTACACTGTATCGCTGTCTATCTATAGAAGTCTCAGAGTGTGGCAATTGCCATTGCATCTACTCAAAAGTGGCCCTAGCCCTCTCTCCCCCAGTTCTGTTAAGAGACAATAAATCTCTTGTTTGCATCCAAAAGTGACTGGCGCCCTTAATTTTCTTCTTGCATCACACCCACCATGCCTGGTAACCCACTCTACAAGGAAGGATGTCAGCTCTCCCTAACCCTTTAGGTCACCATTAGGCCTCTGGGGCCCCAGGACCTTGCTACATGTATATTTAGAATCATGACTATGCCCTTGTTCTAATTTACTAGTCCTTCATATTATGATTGTGTTTTGTATTATACTGTCCCTTCCCCTCTTATCTAGATGCCCTCTAGTCACTAATTTACCTGCCCTTTCTGCATCATGACTCATCCTGTACTAATTTACCTGCCTAATTGTATCGGATTCATACATCAGATGCCAGACCAAAACCAGATGAAAGAGTCAAAGATCAATTGTTGCAAAAAAAAAAAAAAATTATATAAAAACAGCCAACGCATTTTGGGGATAACAACTACGCCCCTTCAACAGGGCTCAACACAGGATAAAACGTCGATGGGCTTAGATAAAAAAGTGAGTTTACAGATCTACTGTATATTATAACCCTCCATCTATTAGTATTGAACCAACATGACAATAGTTGCCGATTCAATGAATCAGGATTCATTGCTTCATACATCTGTCCTTCATAAATGATTGCCCCGTGTCAGAATATATATGCCAACCTCATAGTATCATCAGAACCCCTTCTCTCTCATTTGTTTTGTGTAACCATGCATGTCTTCAAACAATTCTAACATAATCATTAACAGCATACCTATAACTGAATAGTTGCCTCTTATTCCAACATCCCTGAAGGTGTGAATTCTTTTAAATAATGGCATGTACATGTGGACGTGTAAATGAGCACACACACACACACTGGAAGAAGACTGAGAAGTGTAAATGTCTTCCAATTTTTATGTACTACAAGCTGGACCCAATTGCGAGATAATATTAATAATTTAATGGTAATGCGTTTATTCAGGGAAATGTTTATTTTGACCAGGGCTGCTCAATTGTCAACCTGCGAGGTCCTGGTTACATAGTCGTTTTCAAACAGTTCCGCTCTCTGCATTCAAGGACCTAGCAATGTCTTGAGTGAAATAACCTCCTGCAGAACAGGGATAGTATAGTTCTATTCTGAGGCCATCAGGGAGCGGGGAAGGTGCAGTATCACGTGTTCACTTAAGTACCCACTGAACACTATTGAAAATGGAGAGGTAGGGGGAGCTAGGATTCCTACTCAACACCAGTGGGATAGGAGAATTTATTCCTGCCGCTGATACAATACAGGGGATTTATCCTGCTGACACTAAATAACAAACATGTCATACTTTCCTCCTGTGCTAGGGTTTTGCACAGAGGGGCCCCGATCCTCCTTTTGTGGGGTCCCCCAGCGGCGCTCCTGGCTCTTCCTCTTCTCGAGTGCCCCCACGGAGACCCGCATTACATGGGGGCACTTGTGCGGGTACGCTCCCGAGTCCTGCTGCTGCGTCCATTGACACAGACAGCAGGACTTGGCCCTGACTCCCATGTCACTGGCTTTGATTGACAGCAGCGGGAGCCAATGCTCCTTCTGCCATCAATCCATCCAATGACGACCCGAGACAGTGGCTGGAGCTGCTGTGCTCGTCCCCGTCACTGGAACGATCGGGTTCGGGTAAGAAAAAGGGGGGCTCTGGGGGGCTGCATTAAGGGGAAAAACCTTGAGGGAACCCCTTTAATGCTTACACTGACACTGTGATGGGGGAAGGGGGAGGGGTTATTTTTTATGTCACTGACACCTATAAAGGGAGGTATATTATTGTAGACAGACATTGACATTAGTGAAGAGGGTGGTTTATTGCCTCCTCTAATCTAAGCTGAATACCACTTCTCACAAACCATTTGTAGTGCTACCCCTGCAGGTGCTGCTTGGTAGATTGGGTTCTCTGTTCTTTTGCCTCGACTCTCTGAACTACCTCTGCACCTCCAACACATCAGGTTAAGCAAATAGATACTGCAGTACTGTACTGTTGAGAGCACAAGTATAAATACCCTGACACAACTTTGGTTCAGTGTAAGGAAGTAAACAGCAGACTGGTTAGGAATGAAGAAATGCATTATGTTGTAACGAATTAAAGTAAATAACAGTATATACAGATAGGGACAAGAAAAGTGTAAGTCAAACACAATTCATTGGGGAAAGAAGTAACAATATTGTAGCAGTTTAGATTAAGGACCTATAGGACTAAATAAATCTATACCTGAGAATCTGTAACTCAGCTTTAAACAATGGCACAGATAACATTAACAACAATTGTAATTAGTGCTGTAATCAATAATTTTCCCACAACCAGTATACAATACTGTAATGCCACATACAGGCGATCGGACATTCCGACAACAAATGTTCGATGGGAGTTTCCGACAACAAAAATTTGAGAGCTGGTTCTCAAATTTTCTGACAACAAAATCTGTTCTCGTAAATTCCAATCGTGTGTAGCCAATCCCGACACACACAAAATTCCACGCATGCTCTGAATCAAGTACGAGATGGAAGCGCTCGGTCTGGTAAAACTAGCGTTCGTAATGGAGATAGCACATTCGTCACGCTGTAACGGACTGAAAAGCACAAGGCTGAAATACGCAGATCGGCTCTCAAACTTCTACTAACACGACTGGTATTGAACTTCCCTTTAATAGTGCCGTTGTACGTCTTGTACGTCACCGCGTTCTTGGCGTCCGGAATTTCCGACAACATTTGTGTGACCGTGCGTATGCAAGACAAGTTTGAGTTAACATCCGTCGGAAAAAAAATCGACGGATTTGTTGTCGGAATGTCCGATCGTCTGTACGCGGCATTAGAATGCACTCTACATGAAGGACTATGCCAAGACCCAGACTTTACTGCAGAGGTACCCCTGTCTAAAAGCAGCACATGAAGTCCTTGTAGAGCAGATATCTGAGGAGACAGTCCTTTGCCCTAGTTCTTTAGCCAGATAACGTTGGGGCCCAGTCTTTACAGTGGTGAAGATAAGTATAGTCCCTCTGAATTGTGCATGCAGTGGTAAAGGCTTCTAATAAAATGCCTAGTCTCTCTTAGTCTCCCTCGCAGCAACAGGTTAATGGCAGTAGTGCCCTCTCACCAGTTCCAGCGATGCAGCTGCTTTAGTCCCGCTGTCCAGGTATTGGTCTACTTTTGTCACCACACTGCGTTGCTCTGTTCCCACAGCTCCCTTATGGCTCTGCCCACAGGAGAAACCGAATCTCTGCACACAGGATAACAGCGCTCAGTTACTTTTTTTTCATATTCTCTCTTTCATTGCATAAGCAAATATAAACAGATACACATGATATAAAGTAATTTTCCCTTATCTGAACTCTACACATTTATTCCCCCTATCTGCCAGTTCTGTGGAAGAAATCTTCGCTAGCAAACACGGTGGTGCACTTTAAGAACAATTGTAATCCAACAAAGTAACGATGATCTGTAACTTTATAATGCCAGGGAGACTGATAGCTCCGTTCTGTAGATAGTCTCCCCAGAGTGTAACTGCAATCACTGTGATGGCCCTGAATACAGTCAGTGGGCCTAAAGATACTGTGGTGTAGTTCTGAGCAGGTGCTCTCTCACCCAACCGGACTAGTCCTTGTCCGTTATTTCCATTGCTGTGACTTGATTCACAGTGTCCACGACACCCGGGTCTTCGGTCCTCCTGGTAACAGCATTTAGCAACAGGATCAGACGCTCCGCAAGTTCCTCTGTGGAGTGGAAGGCTCTTTGGAAAAAACACAAGGCCCAGGCTTCAGGCCTTACACATACACACACACACACACACACACACACACACACACAGCAGGTCAGCACAGGGATCCTCTTGCTGGGAGGGCGGTGTCCAAAGAGAAAGAAGTGGGGCCCGCCTCCCTCTTATAAAGTCCACCCCAGCAGTCTTTGCACGGGGCAATGCACCCTGGGTGCCTCAAGGTGTACTGGGTACTGTAGTCTCTGGGGAATTAACCACTTAACAACCGCCCACTGTAAATATACGTCGGCAGAATGGCACCGACAGGCAGAATCACGTATATGTACATGATTGCCTTTGTATAGTTGGGGGGTCCAATCGGACCCCCCTTCTTTACAGCGAGCGGTCGTTTTACCTTCAGGAGCGATCCGGCATGAGGGGACGGCCGTTCGATTCCGGCCACCCCCTCTCGATCGCTCCCGGCGAATGAGAGCTTCCCCTGCCTGTGTACTGTTTACACAGGCTGGAGGAAGTGATGTCATCTCTCCTGCGGCGCTCACATATACCGAGCGCCGTACAGGAGAAGATGCAGGTTAGTGCACACAACACTACACTGACACCAGGACACATAGGCACATAAATCGCCCCCCCAGGCCCCCCCAGACCACCCCCCAGCCCCCAGTCACAGTGTCACTGATTGCAGTGACCATTTATTTAGTGATCAATGCAATCAGTGACATTTGTGACTGTAAAAGTGTCAGTACATTCAGTTTTAGGTCCAGTGTAGCCCCCTAACCCCCCCCCGTAATAAAGGTTTAACCCCCTGATCACCCCCCAGATAACCCTTTCACCCCCTAGCACTGCCGTCGCTAAGCGATCATTTTTCTGATCGATGTCTTAGCGTCGGTGATGCTGATCGGTAGCCAGTAATTTTTTTTAGGTTCGCCGCAGGTTTTTATAGCGTCGGGTACCCCCATATATTACCTAATAAAGGTTTAACCCCCTTGATCACCCCCCAGGTAACCCTTTCACCCCCTAGCACCGCCATCACTAAGCGATCATTTTTCTGATCGATGTCTTAGCGTCGGTGATGCTGATCGGTAGCCAGTTATTTTTTTTAGGTTCGCCGCAGGTTTTTATAGCGTCGGGTACCCCAATATATTACCTAATAAAGGTTTAACCCCCTTGATCGCCCCCCAGGTAACCCTTTCACCCCCTATCACCACTGTCACTAAGCGATAATTTTTCTGATCGCTGTCTTAGCGTCGGTGATGCAGATCGGTAGCCAGTAATTTTTTTTAGGTTCGCCGCAGGTTTTTATAGCGTCAGGTACCCCAATATATTACCTAATAAAGGTTTAACCCCCTTGATCGCCCCCCAGGTAACCCTTTCACCCCCTATCACCACTGTCGCTAAGCGATCATTTTTCTGATCGCTGTCTTAGCGTCGGTGATGCAGATCGGTAGGCAGTAATTTTTTTTTAGGTTCGCCGCAGGTTTTTATAGCGTCAGGTACCCCCATATATTATCTAATAAAGGTTTAACCCCCTGATCGCCCCCCAGGTAACCCTTTCACCCCCTATCACCACTGTCGCCAAGCGATCGTTTTTATGATCGTTGTCTTAGTGTCGGTGATGCAGATCGGTAGCCAGTAATTTTTTTTTAGGTTCGCCGTCAGGTTTTTATATAGCGTCAGGTACCCCCATATATTACCTAATAAAGGTTTTAACCCCCTAATTGCCCCTAGTTAACCCTTTCACCAGTGATCATCATATAAGTGTTACGGGTGACGCTGGTTAGTTTGCTTTTTATAGTGTCAGGGCACCCGCCGTATATAACCCAATAAAGGTTTAACCCCCTGATCGCCCGGCGGGTGATATCAATTAGGTTTTAGCGTCAGAGAGGGTCTGCGTCACACCCCAGGCAGCGTCAGGTTAGTGCCAGTAACGCTAACACCCACGCGTGAAGCATACACCCCCCTTAGTGGTATAGTATCTGAACAGATCAATATCTGATCTGATCAGATCTATACTAGCGTCCCCAGCAGTTTAGGGTTCCCAAAAACGCAGTGTTAGCGGGATCAGCCCAGATACCTGCTAGCACCTGCGTTTTGCCCCTCCGTCTAGCCCAGGCCACCCAAGTGCAGTATCGATCGATCACTGTCACTTGCAAAACACAACACACATAACTGCAGCGTTCGCAGAGACAGGCCTGATCCCTGCGACTCCAGTGCTGTAGGAGGTGATTTCGCCACCACAGTTAAAAAAAAAAAGCATATATGCCGAAGCATTGGGGCAGCAGGGGCGGAGGAGCGATTTTGCTCCTAATGCCGCGTACATACGGTCGAAATTCCGACGGAGGCTTGCCCGTGGAAAAGTCTGACCATGTGTACGCGGCATAACTTTTGCGGGAAGATGCCCCCATGCTTCGGCATATATAAATGGTGCATGTATGCCCATCATTAGAAGTGGGTGGATGAAGGGCGGTATTCTAATGGTGGGCATACCCACCGATCAATCTTTTTTTTCGTTCAGCCAACAGGCTGCATGAAAAAAAAGATTACAATACATGTCCAACAAGGACCAGCAACGTACTGGTATGTTGCTGGACTTTGAATGTTTATACCAGAATGATGCCTGCGGGTTTAGGTATCATCTTGGTATCATTCTTTTCAGCCAGCGTCCGGCTTTCATGTAAAAGCAATCCTAGTGGCTAATTAGCCTCTGGACTGCTTTTACAAGCAGTGGGAGGGAATGCCCCCCCCCCCGGATATAAAAAGCGCCATTGGGAAATTGGGAAAGCATTTTATCACACCGATCTTGGTGTGGTCAGATGCTTTGAGGGCAGAGGAAAGATCTAGGTTCCAATAGACCCCAGTTTTTTCAAAAAAGAGTACCTGTCATTACCTATAGCTATCATAGGGGATATTTACATTCCCTGAGATAACAATAAAAATGATAAAAAAAAAAAAATATGGAAGCAACAGTTTAAAAATAAAATAAAAAAAGCAAAATTAATAATAAAAAAAAGAAAAACACCCCTGTCCTGCCCTGCTCTTGCCCAATGGCGAACGCAAGCGTCGGTCTGGCGTCATATGTAAACAGCAATTGCACCATGCATGCGAGTTATCACCGCGAAGTTCAGATCGAGGGCAGTAATTTTAGCAGTAGACCTCCTCTGTAAATCTAACGGGGTAACCTGTAAAGGCTTTTAAAGGCTTTTAAAAATGTATGTAGTTTGTCGCCAATGCGCGTTTGTGCGAAATTTTAAAGCATGTCGTGTTTGGTATCTATGTACTCAGCCTAAGATCATCTTTTTTATTTCATCAAACATTTGGGCAATATAGTGTGTTTTAGTGCATTAGAATTAAAAAAAGTGTATTTTTTCCCCAAAAAATGCGTTTGAAAAATCGCTGCGCAAATACTGTGTAGAAAAAAAAAATGCAACACCCACCATTTTATTCTGTAGGGCCTTTGCTTTAAAAATATATATAATGTTTGGGGGTTCAACATAATTTTCTTGCAAAAAAAAATATGTTTTCATGTAAACAAAAAATGTCAAAAAGGGCTTTGTCTTCAAGTGGTTAGAAGAGTGGATGTAAGCTTCCTAATGTTGTGTATAAAATGCCAGAACAGCTCAAACCCCCCCCCCAAATGACCCCATTTTGGAAAGTAGACACCCCAAGCTATATACTGAGAGGCATGTCGAGTCCATGGAATATTTTATATGTTGACACAAGTTGCGGAAAAAAGACAATTTTTTTTTTTTTTGCACAAAGTTGTCACTAAATGATATATTGCTCAAACATGCCATGGGCATATGTGGAATTGCACCCCAAAATACATTCTGTTGCTTCTCCTGAGTACGGGGATACCACATGTGTGAGACTTTTTGGGAGCCTAGCCGCGTACGGGACCCCAAAAACCAATCACCGCCTTCAGGCTTTCTAAGGGTGTAAATTTTTGATTTCACTTCTCACTGCCTATCACAGTTTCGGAGGCCATGGAATGCCCAGATGGCACAAAACCCCCCCCCCAAATGACCCCATTTTGGAAAGTAGACACCCCAAGCTATTTGCTGAGAGGTATTGTGAGTATTTTGCAGATCTCGCTTTTTGTCACAAAGTTTTGAAAATTGAAAAAAAAAAGAAAAAAAAAATGTTCTTTCTTCATTTTCAAAAACAAATGAGAGCTGTAAAATACTCACCATGCCTCTCAAACAGCTTGGGGTGTCTACTTTCCAAAATGGGGTCATTTGGGGGGGTTTTGTGCTATTTTGGCATTTTATGGCCTTCGAAACTGTGATAGGTAGTGAGGAGTCAAAATCAAAAATTTGTGCCTAGAGATCCTGAAGGCGGTGATTGGTTTTCGGGGTCCCGTACGCGGCTAGGCTCCTAAAAAGTCCCACACATGTGGTATCCCCGTACTCAGGAGAAGCAGCAAAATTTATTTTGGGGTGCAATTCCACATATAACCATGGCAGGTGTGAGCAATATATCATTTAGTGACAACTTTTTGTAATTTTATTTTTTTTGGTCATTATTCAATCACTTGGGACGAAAAAAAATTATATTCAATGGGCTCAACAGGCCTCTCAGCAATTTCCTTGGGGTGTCTACTTTCTAAAATGGGGTCATTTGGGGGGGTTTTGTGCTATTTTGGCATTTTATGGCCTTCAAAACTGTGATAGGTAGTGAGGAGTGAAATCAAAAATTTACACCCTTAGAAATCCTGAAGGCGGTGCTTGGTTTCCGGGGTCCCGTACGTGGCTAGGCTCCTAAAAAGTCCCACACATGTGGTATCCCCGTACTCAGGAGAAGCAGCAGAATGTATTTTGGGGTGCAATTCCACATATAACCATGGCATGTGTGAGCAATATATCATTTAGTGACAACTTTTTGTAATTTATTTATTTATTTATTTTTTTGTCATTATTCAATCACTTGGGACAAAAAAAAAAAAAAATATTCAATGGGCTCAACATGCCTCTCAGCAATTTCCTTGGGGTGTCTACTTTCTAAAATGGGGTCATTTGGGGGGGGGGGTTTGTACTGCCCTGCCATTTTAGCACCTCAAGAAATGAGATAGGCAGTCATAAATTTAAAGCTGTGTAAATTCCAGAAAATGTACCCTAGTTTGTAAACGCTATAACTTTTGCGCAAACCAATAAATATACGCTTATTGACATTTTTTTTTACTAAAGACATGTGGCTGAATACATTTTGGCCTAAATGTATGACTAAAATTGAGTTTATTCGATTTTTCTTATAACAAAAAGTAGAAAATATCATTTTTTTTCAAAATTTTCGGTCTTTTTCCGTTTATATCGCAAAAAATAAAAATCGCAGAGGCAATCAAATACCATTAAAAGAAAGCTCTATTTGTGGGAAGAAAAGGACGCAAATTTAGTTTGGGTACAACATTGCATGTCCGCACAATTTACAGTTAAAGCAGCGCAGTGCAAAATTCTGAATTCACCTCTGGTCCTTTAGCTACCAAATGGTCCGGGGCTTAAGTGGTTAAAGGGCAATACCCCGCTACACAAGAAATCTTGAAAGTCAGTAAGAAATTGCATGAATAAAACACCTTAAATAAAGTTAGGATTGTAAACTATAAATAAGGTGACAGGGTTATCGTATTGTAAAGAATCTCAAGGTAAGGAAATTGAAAGTTCCCAGCTACGAGGATAAAGGAAAGCGCCTCACCAAACTGAACAGAATATACTGATTGTCCTTGATTATGGCACATATCTTAGTTTCAAAGTAACAAAATTAGCAAAGATTTATTCCTTATCAGTGTTACAGTGCCCTAACTAGGGATGAGCTCGGTGTTCGAGTCGAACATAGGTTCGACTCGAACATCGGCTGTTCGCCGCGTTCGGCGAACAACGAACGATTTGGGCTGTTCGCGCCAAATTCGAGTGACGCGAACGGCCCACAATACACTGCGCCATTGCAGTGTAATCCCGGCGCTGTGATTGGCCAAGCATGCACTGTGACCCTGCATGCTTGGCCAATCACAGCGCCGGCAGCGAGGAGAGCAATGATTGGCCACAGGCAGGATGCCTGTGGCCAATTATTGCTGAGGGGGTTTAGTACACGCCCCACACTATAAAAGGCCGCCAGCACGGCGGCCTCGTGTAGTGTGTTCCGGCGCAGGGAAAGAAGGATAGGCAGGGACAGTGTCATATTTTTTCTTTGCTAAACCTTGTGTGTAGGGACAGAGAAGGATAGGTAGGGAGAGTGTCAGTGTCATATTCTTTGCTAAACCTTGTTTGTAGGGACAGAGAAGGATAGGCAGGGAGAGTGTCAGTTTCATATTCTTTGCTAAACCTTGTGTGCTGAACCATATTGCTAAACCTTGTGTGTAGGGACAGACAAGGATAGGCAGGGAGAGTGTCAGTGTCATATTCTTTGCTAAACCTTGTGTGCTGAACCATATTGCTAAACCTTGTGTGTAGGGACAGACAAGGATAGGCAGTCGAGAGTGTCAGTGTCATAATCTTTGCTAAACCTAGTGTGCTGAACCATATTGCTAAACCTTGTAAGTAGGGACAGACAAGGATAGGCAGTCGAGAGTGTCAGTGTCATAATCTTTGCTAAACCTAGTGCGCTGAACCATATTGCTAAACCTTGTGTGTAGGGACAGACAAGGATAGGCAGTCGAGAGTGTCAGTGTCATAATCTTTGCTAAACCTAGTGCGCTGAACCATATTGCTAAACCTTGTGTGTAGGGACAGACAAGGATAGGCAGGGAGAGTGTCAGTTTCATATTCTTTGCTAAACCTTGTGTGCTGAACCATATTGCTAAACCTTGTGTGTAGGGACAGACAAGGATAGGCAGGGAGAGTGTCAGTGTCATATTATTTGCTAAACCTAATGCGCTGAACCATATTGCTAAACCTTGTGTGTAGGGACAGACAAGGATAGGCAGTCGAGAGTGTCAGTGTCATAATCTTTGCTAAACCTAGTGTGCTGAACCATATTGCTAAACCTTGTGTGTAGGGACAGACAAGGATAGGCAGGGAGAGTGTCAGTTTCATATTCTTTGCTAAACCTTGTGTGCTGAACCATATTGCTAAACCTTGTGTGTAGGGACAGACAAGGATAGGCAGGGAGAGTGTCAGTGTCATATTCTTTGCTAAACCTTGTGTGCTGAACCATATTGCTAAACCTTGTGTGTAGGGACAGACAAGGATAGGCAGTCGAGAGTGTCAGTGTCATAATCTTCGCTAAACCTAGTGCGCTGAACCATATTGCTAAACCTTGTGTGTAGGGACAGACAAGGATAGGCAGTCGAGAGTGTCAGTGTCATAATCTTTGCTAAACCTAGTGCGCTGAACCATATTGCTAAACCTTGTGTGTAGGGACAGACAAGGATAGGCAGTCGAGAGTGTCAGTGTCATAATCTTTGCTAAACCTAGTGCGCTGAACCATATTGCTAAACCTTGTGTGTAGGGACAGACAAGGATAGGCAGTCGAGAGTGTCAGTGTCATAATCTTTGCTAAACCTAGTGCGCTGAACCATATTGCTAAACCTTGTGTGTAGGGACAGACAAGGATAGGCAGGGAGAGTGTCAGTTTCATATTCTTTGCTAAACCTTGTGTGCTGAACCATATTGCTAAACCTTGTGTGTAGGGACAGACAAGGATAGGCAGGGAGAGTGTCAGTTTCATATTCTTTGCTAAACCTTGTGTGCTGAACCATATTGCTAAACCTTGTGTGTAGGGACAGACAAGGATAGGCAGTCGAGAGTGTCAGTGTCATATTCTTTGCTAAACCTAGTGTGCTGAACCATATTGCTAAACCTTGTGTGTAGGGACAGACAAGGATAGGCAGTCGACAGTGTCAGTGTCCTATTCTTTTCTAAACCTTGTGTGCAGGGAGAGAGAAGGATAGGCAGGGGACAGTGTCATTGCTGCTAAGCCTCCTGCACAGTATACACCTGAAGCTAGCTCTTATTGCTGGTTTTCCCATCTCCCTGCAGGCCATTAGAATGTCTGGAAGGCAAACAAGGAGAGGCAGACAGTCAGGAGCTAATAAAAGAGGGCAAGCAGGCTCTGTGTCTGGGGGCAACAGTGCTGGTCGTGGACGCGGTGCATTGTCATCAGCACATAGCCATGGGACACGCTTGTCCTTCTTTTCGGCAGCTGGACATGTTGAGCCACATCATGCCGAAGACTTGGTAGAGTGGATGACCAAGCCCTCCTCATCCTCCTCATCCTCTCTCACCCAGGCTCAGGGTACTGGCAAAGCAGCTGCCAAAGCGTCCTCTTCCCTGGTATCAATGTCATCTTCAGTCACTCCTTCCCTAGACCCACCATGTCCTCCTCCTGAGGAGTCCCCCGAACTGTTTGAGCACAGTGTTGGGTACATGCTCCAGGAGGATGCCCAGCGTTTCGAAGGGTCTGATGATGATACCCAGCAGAGAGAGGGGATGCTCAAGAAGGACACCAATCTGGCAGTCATGTTCCAGCAGCTGCAGCATACTGCCAGATTGGCTCCAGTGATGAGGAGGGAGGGGATGATGAGGTCACTGACTCCACGTGGGTGCCTAATAGGAGAGAGGAGGAGGAGGAGGATAAGGAGGAGGCACATCTCCAACGAGGCAGGATGCCCTTGGGTGGCCAGCGTAAGGGCAGCACACCGACGGAATCACACCGCAGAGCTCCGCCTGTGCAGGGCGCTGCCTCTGCCCGTTATTCAAAAAGTTCTTTGGTGTGGGCCTTTTTTGAGACGAGTGCATCAGATCGCACAGCTGCTGTTTGCAACATATGTCTCAAGCGTATATCGCGTGGCCAAGACATCAGCCGCTTGGGCACCACATGCTTGACCAGACATATGTTGACCTGCCATGCACCTCGTTGGCAAGCCTACCTTAAAGACCCACACCAAAGAACAAAGCGGACCTCTCCTTGCACCGCATCAGCTGGGATCTCCAACCCCACTATACCTTCAGTCCTCTCTGAAACCTGCACTGAGAGGAATGAAGGTGTAGAATTAGGTGTGTCACAGCCAAGTACTTGCGGCCACTCTGCTAGCAGTACACCGACGTCCGATTCTAGCAGGCAAATTTCCCTGCCCCAGCTGCTGGACCGTCGAAAGAAGTTCACTCCCAGCCATCCACATGCCCAGCGGTTGAATGCTAGCTTGGCCAAATTGCTAGCGCTTCAACTGCTGCCTTTTCAGTTGGTAGACTCGGCCCCCTTCCGTGAGTTTGTGCAATGTGCGGTTCCTCAGTGGCAGGTTCCCAAACGCCACTTTTTCTCACGGAAGGCGATTCCGGCTCTCTACCGGCATGTGGAAGGCAATGTCTTGGCCTCGCTGGACAGGGCGGTCAGCGGTAAGGTGCATATTACCGCTGACTCATGGTCCAGCAGGCATGGACAGGGACGTTACCTTTCTTTCACGGCCCATTGGGTCACTCTTTTGGCAGCTGGGAAGGATGCAGGACAAGGTGCAGTAGTGTTGGAGGTTGTTCCACCGCCACGCCTCCAAAATGCTACTACTGGTTGTGACACACCTCTGTCCTCCACCCCCTCCTCTTCTTCTTCCTCCGTGGCCTCTTCCTGTGCTTTGTCCTCGGAACCAGCGGTGCCCCGTAGGCGTTCAAGGGGCTACGCAAGTAAGCAGGCAAAAAGATGCCATGCCGTGCTTGCGCTGGTGTGTTTGGGGGACAGGAGCCACACTGGAGCAGAGGTTCTGTCTGCTCTGCAGGGGCAGGCCGAGAGGTGGTTGACGCCACGCCAGCTTAAGCCAGGAATGGTAGTTTGCGACAATGGCACCAACCTCCTCTCCGCTCTCCGACAGGGACAACTGACCCATGTGCCCTGTGTGGCTCACGTCCTTAACCTGGTGGTGCAGCGGTTCTTGGGCAGGTACCCGGGCTTACAGGATGTCCTGAGGCAGGCCAGGAAAGTCTGTGTGCATTTCCGCAGATCTTATAATGCCAGTGCTCGCCTGGCTGAGCTGCAAAAGGAGTTGAACCTGCCCAAGAACCGCCTTATATGTGACATGCCCACCAGGTGGAACTCAACGTTGGCCATGCTGCAGCGGCTGCACACGCAGCAGAGGGCCATCAATGAGTACCTGTGCGACTACGGCACCAGGACAGGGTCAGGGGAGCTCGGGTTTTTTTCACCACGCCAGTGGGGCATGATCAGGGATGCATGCACTGTCCTGGCACCATTTGAGGAGGCCACGAGGATGGTGAGCAGTGACAGTGCATGCATCAGTGACACTGTACCTCTTGTCCACCTGTTGGAACATACGCTGCGTGGAATAATGGACAGGGCACTTGAGGCAGAACAGAGGCAGGAAGAGGAGGGCTTCCTTGCCTCTCAAGGCCCCCTTTACCCAGACAGTGTTCCTTCTGTCCCACCCATCGCACAGGAAGAAGAGGGGGAGGAGGAGGAGGAGGAGGATTGTGTCAGCATGGAGGTGGAGCCTGGCACTCAGCATCATCAGCAGCAGTCTTTTAGGGATGATTTACAGTCCCAAGAAACCAGTGGACTTGTGCGTGGCTGGGAGGAGGTGGCTGCGGATCATGTCGTCCTTAGTGACCCAGAGGACTCCGGACTGAATGCCTCAGCTAACCTACGCTGCATGGCCTCCCTGATCCTGCAAAGTCTGCGGAAGGATCCTCGTATTCTTCGGATCAAGGAGAGGGACCATTACTGGCTGGCCACTCTCCTTGATCCACGGTACAAGAGTAAGGTTGCGGACCTTATCTTACCGTCGCAGAGGGAGCAGAGGATGAGACAACTCCGGGAGGCCTTGCAGAAAGGTCTGTGCAACGCGTTCCCAGAGACTGGGAGGTTACAAACTCCTGGTCTTGGACAACGAGTTGCTGAGGCTTCGGTCAGTCAAAGAAGGAGCGGTGGGGAAGGTGGCCGTCTGACCGAAGCGTTCAGACAATTCTTTAGTCCGCAGCCCCAAGGTATGATCGGTTCCAGCAACCATCGCCAGCGTCTGATATACATGGTGCAGGAATACCTAGGGGCAAGGTCAGACTTGGACACCTTCCCCACCGAAAATCCTCTGGCTTACTGGGTCTTGAGGATGGATCACTGGCCAGAGCTTGCACAGTATGCAATTGAGCTACTGGCCTGTCCTGCATCCAGCGTTCTTTCAGAACACACATTCAGTGCTGCTGGAGGATTTGTCACGGATCACAGGGTGCGCCTGTCCACCGACTCTGTTGATCGACTGACCTTCATAAAGATGAACCAGTCTTGGATCACCACCAGCTACCAAACACCTGAAGCTGATATAACAGACTAATTTATTTTCAAATGTCACATCCCTTCAAGACTGATGCTGAGAGTTTGTCCTGTTATGTTGACTGACTATCCTCCTCCTCCTCAATGATCCGATTGACGATGATAGCTTGGAAGAACATTTTTGTTTCTGGGTGCCACCACCAGTGGCTAAGGCCCAATTTTTCAGCCCCTGTTTAACAGGGGTGTGTTATTACAATTTTTTATGCAATGCTTTGCAGCAGGGCTCATTCCTGCACTCCAACTAGAGTATCTGGGAGTGGTTGCAGTGTCGTGGCACCAGCACCAGTGGCTAAGGCTCAATTTTTCTGCCCCTGTTTAACAGGGGCATGTAATTACAATTCTTGATCTAATAATTCACAGCAGGGCCCATTCCTGCGCCCACCAAGACTAACTGTGAGGCCTTACAGTGTTGTGTCAACACCACCACCACCACCAAAGGCCCAATTTTTCAGCCTTTGTTCAACAGGGGCATGCAATTACAATTCTTGATCTAATAATTCACAGCAGGGCCCATTCATGCGCCCACCAAGAGTAACTGTGAGGGCTCACAGTGTTGTGGCAACACCAACATGTAAGGGGCAAATTTTAGCTGAGTATATACGGCAGGCCCCTACTTTCAAACATCCAACTTACAAACGACTCCTCCTTGCAAACGGAAGGATACAACAGGAAGTGAGAGGAAATCTACCCCTAGGAAGGCAAATTCTCTCCTGTAAGAGTTAATATGGGAAAAAAAAGTGTCTCCTCTCCACTGATTCTTTATCACCAATTCTTGTTTCAATAAAAACCCCAAATTTTCAAAAAACATTTGTCATTAGGACGGAAAGTGAGGTGAACTGTTCTGAACAGGTGCACACTGCACAGACAGCAAAACAAATGTTACAGGGGTGATAACCCTTCCCTATGTTTTCCAAAAAGCTTAAAAATATATTTTTTGCCTGGAGCTACACTTAAACAATGTACCTGTTCAAAATTACAAACAGATTCTACATAAGAACAAACCTACAGTCCCTGTCTTGTATGCACCGCCTGTATACGGCTGTTCAGAGTATATAGGGCCTTTTTTATTTTGTGTGCGGGGTTCCCCTTAATATCCATACAAGACCCAAAGGGGCTGGTAATGGGCTGGGGTAGGGGGGGGGGGTCATGGGGTAGCTATGCCATTTTTCTTAAAGATTTTCATCCATATTACCGGGACCAGACATTACATTAAAGCCGCAAGCAGTTTTAAATGGCTTTTTTTTCCTTTAGAAGTGTCATTTTGTGCAGGGACAGTTCTAAACACGGGAAACACGTGGCACTTCACAGGCATACTTTAGACCCCCCAGGTACGATATTTAAAGGAATATTTGACTTTTTTTTTCACTTTATGCATCATTAAAATGACTGCTCCCGAAAAACGGACGTTTTTAAAACTTCTTTTTGCATTGATACATGTCCCCTGGTGCAGAACCCGGGTTCCCAAACCCTTTTTAGGACAATAACATACATAATAGTCGTTATAATTAGCACTTTAGATTTCAAACGTTCGCATCCATTGTATTTAATAGGGTTCTAAAGTTCGTGCAAACTTTCGGTCCGTTCGCGGGTTCTGGTGTGAACCGAACCCGGGGGTGTTCGGCTCATCACTAGCCCTAACATCAAATGGCAGTCTCCTGATTTAGCCCTTTCCAGTCCATTGCCAATGACAGACAGACAGACGGAGTTGAAAGAGGCTTCTTCAAGGAAATCGTGAACAGACAGGGAAATGTGTCTGGTCATTACTGATCTTCTTAAACCTAAAAATAAATAATAGATTGCAGTTTATTAATCCATAAATGGGTTGTCTGCATTAGTTTTTAATTTTTTAGGCTTTTTCTCTCTATTTTCACCTGGCTAGCTGCCCATACACACTTCGTGTCTTATGGTATCAGAGGGGCTGGCAGGACCACCAGGGATTTCACACAAAGGAAGCAATACAAAGAGAACAGAATACTTTTTTCATACAAGTACATGGTACAGCAGGCACATATCAGGAATATGAACTGTTGGGTTTACATGCTCTTAAAACCAGGCCCTCATTGAACTCTGTGACTAAGGAATGTAGAGCAATTAATCTTCAGAATACACAAAAGCAGCAGTCAGGGCTGCTGATACGGCAGTACAGCCAGCCCCCTTTTACCGGGCTCAGGCCCAATCAGTTTAAAAGGGGGGCCCAGGCACCTGCCGAGCAGGAGCGATGGCTGTACTGCCTTATTGCCAACTCTTGTGGCTCCCCCTGCAGCTCTGCCGTCCTCTCCTCCTTTTTCTTCCTCCGGATGCACTGCAGAGAGATGGGTATCTGCGTGCCCACTCCCCTGCTGTCCTGCCCTTCCTGTGTGCCCCCCTCCTCTGCAGCATTCCCAGCTTCCCTCCTCTCCTTTAGCAGCTGCTGAGGGCATGCGGGAATGTTTCAGGATGGAGAGTGGGGGTGTGCTGTAAATATGTCCTATTTACCAGCCCCTTCCATTCCTGAATGAATACAGTTAGCGATTAGCAGGGATCACTCACATACCTGAAGCATAGTAAATTGTGTTTACTATGCTTCGGTTTGTGAATGATCAGGGAGCCTCAGAGCACTTCCCATTCATTCACTTTCCAGTGCAGCTGAGGCTGCAGATAAAGGGATTGGGGAATCTGTGTCCTCAGTCCTTTTCTCTGTCTTAAATGGGAGACATTAGGGGTCTGTTTAGACCCCTCATATTTCACCAAAGCCCCCCAACAAGACTGCTAAAATAATGTGAAAAAAATAAAAAATAAAAATAAAAAGGAGGGGCCCTGCGATTTCTAATAGCAGCCCTGGCAGCAGTGGAGTTGTTTATGTCCAGGCTCAGCACTCATTATAGAGAACACACTGCTGGCAAGGGAACCTAAACTATTGCAAATTTCTAATGTGAGTAAACACAATTTTCATTACCTGCATTTCTTTTATGTAAATTATTTGTTTATTTCATTATCATACCTCACAACTTTGAGAGGTGAATGAGGGACACCTATTAGCAAATTTATGTAAGCATAGGACACACCCTGTCACGCCCCTTAAAGGAGAATTATACAAAAAACTATTGGTTAAACCCACAAGTGCATTTTTTTTTTACTACAACTATTCTTTTATACTGCCTTATGGAATTTACAAAATGCAGCAATTTAGAAAGTTGGATGAAAGGTTTAACACTGGGAAACACTTTTTAGATAAAAAAAGTGCATTTTATATACATCTATATAGATCAGACCAAAATGACGGACAAATGAGGAGAAAAGAGGGACAGAGGGACTTTGTTCCAAATCAGGGAAGTCCCTCCAAATCAGGGACAGTCCCTCCAAATCAGGGACAGTTGGGAGCTATGCATTATTATCACTGAAAATAATTTTGTTTTATAGTGCAGCCCCAGGTGCCAAAAATCTTAAAGGAGTTGTAAAGGCAGAATGTTTTTTATCTTAATACATTCCATTCATTCAGATAAAAAACCTTCTGTGTGTAGCAGCCTCCCCAGCACCCCCCTAATACTTACCTGAGCCCCATCTCTCTCCAGCAATGTCCACGAGTGTCTGAGCTATTCGGGACACTCCTCCTGATTGGCAGAGACACAGCAGCGGCATCTATGGCTCCTGTGGCTGTCAATCAAACTCAGTCAGCCAATCAGGGGAGAGAGGGGGCAGGGCCAGGTCGAGGCTCTGTGTCTGAATGGACACACAGAGCTCTGACTCGGCATGGGTGCCCCCATAGAGAGCTGCTGACTGTGGGGGCACTCGATAGGAGGGAGTGGCCAGGAGCAGCAAAGAGGGACCCGAGAAGAGGAGGATCTGGGCTGCGATGTGAAAAACCAACTGCACAGAGGAGGTAAGTATACAAGGTTTTTTTTTTTTTTTAAACAAGACTTTACAATCACTTTTAGTATGCCACAATTCTTATTCTTTTATTTATTCCCAACTTACTGATCATGCCAATGTACGCTGAGCTGTAGATATAGTAATTGTTAACAGGGATTCCCTTAGACCTGAAGGTTATTTTAAAGGTGCAATAGAAAACAAAATGGGAAAAAAACTAAGATTTCTCTGTCTCTCTTGTTAACTTTGAAGACAAATTACTCCACAATTCCTATAGCTAAAGAGATGAGTGATGGCTCCTTTTAAAGTGCAGGAGGGCACTTCTAGTTATATCACTCCTTGTCGCTTTGTTCAGCGAAAGGAAGAAAGTCATATATACAGGTGATACGCAAAAAATTTGAATATCGTGGCAAAGTTCATTTATTTCACTCAGTTGCGTCACTAGGGTTGGTGTCACCTGGTGCGGTAAAACATGGTGTCACCCCCCCATCTAGGCTGCCCAACACCATGCAGGCAGCGCACAGTCACGGGACGCACACCAAACCAGCCCCTGTAAATGATAGTATAGGGCGGTATAGTGGCAGGTTAGGGTAGTATAGTGGCAGGTTGGGCTGGTATATGGCAGGTTAGGGTGGTACGGGGCAGGGTAGGGTGGCATGGGGCAGGGTAGGGTGGCACGGAGCAAGTTGGGGTGGCACAGGGCAAGTTAGGGGTGGCATGGGGCAGGTTGGGGTGGCATGGGGCAGGCTGGAGTGGTACAGGGCAGACTGGGGTGGCACAGGGCAGACTGGGGTGGTATACAGCAGGCTGGGGGTGGTATACAGCAGGCTGGGGGTGGTATACAGCAGGCTGGGGGTGGTATGGGACAGGCTGGGGGGGCACAGGGCAGGCTGGGGGGGCATATTAGATTTAATAGGCACAGTAGCTGAGTGAGCTGGTCTGGTGGGGGAGGGTGGCGGCTGGACACAGCTATATTATATATAGCTGTGTCTAGCAGACCACCTTGCACACCCCCCCCCCTCATTATCAGACTAGCACAGCACAGGGCGGGCGCCAGACAGACTGAGTCCTCCTCCTCCCACACTAGCAACCGCCCCCCCCGCTCCTCACACACACACCTCATCTTGTGCTCGGGAGTCGGGCCGGCGGTGGAAAACCCCCTTTCCCCCCCCCCGCACCTGTTCTTAAGGCTGGAGTCTTGACTGAAGAGGAGGAGGGCTGGGCAGCGACCCTCACAGCGTGTAGCCGCGCCGCCCGGGTGGAGAAAGTTGTATGTGTGGTAGTGACGTCACATCATCACAGTGCAGTGTGAGATGTGACAGGCTGACTGAAGCTCGATGGCTCTGTAGGGTAGGGAGGAGGAAGAAGAATAAGGAGCCGGAGGACACACACACCAGGTGCGGCCGCGGCGCTGGAGGTGTTGTTCCAGCCCAGCGGGCTGCGCAGGGTGAAGTTGGTGAATGAAGGTGTCAGCTGTAAAAAAATAAAAATTTCCTCACCGTCTGGAGGGTGTCACCCCTCTAGCGGGTGTCACCCGGGTGCGGACCGCACCCCCCGCACCCCCTAGCAACGCCTCTGATTTCACTAATGCAACTTAAAAGGTGAAACTAATATATGATATAGACTCATTATGTAGTGGGTGTCAAATTTAGAGGGAGCATCTGGGCTATAGATGGCCCAGATACATAGATTTTTTGGAATTCATGGACACTTTGGAGTGTGGGAGGTATGAATGGCGTCATGTTCCCTGTGGTCCCTGGGTGGCGCTGTCGCCTGGGACCGGGGTTGAACTGCCATTCTAGAGCCGTGCCCTTTGTGTCCTCTCGCAGCAGTAGTACGGCGGGGAACCCGCTGTGCCTGCTGGGAGGGGATATAAAGGGGGCGGACATCTTGAACATGGGGTCCATTCCCAAGGCACCTTCAGCCTGGGGGCTGCTGCAGTTCGTCTGTGCCCAGGCGCCCTTTGCCTGGGCGCGTGGAGTCGAGTTCCATCCTAGGCACCTTCAGCCTGGGGTGAGGTACTTTACCAGGAGGCCTGGGGCCCAGTACCTTTGACTGGGTCCCGCGAGGGCGAAGCATTCCTAAGGTGCCCCCGGTATTGGGTGCCTGAATCCAGGGCGCAAGGGACCGGAGACGTGACCCTCCAGTAGAGCCGGTGCAGCATTTGGCCGGTGCCGGTAAACGGTTAGGTCATATCTCTGCAAATTACATCAGAGAGCCGAGCTGGTGGTGTGCATCTTTCCCCCTTCTCCCAGATACCCCTAGACGAGTCATACAGCCATAAAGAGAGGGGAGAAGGTGGGGGAGGGCCGCTACAATTACATGCAAAGCAAGATAGTTCAAGCCGTGATTTGTCACAATTGTGATGATTATGGCTTACAGCTCATGAAAACCCCAAACCCACAATCTCAGAAAATTTGAATATTGTGAAAAGGTACAATATTCTAGGCTGAACGTGTCCCACTTTAATCGGCTAATTAAGCCATAACACCTGCAAAGGGTTCCTGAGCCTTTAAACGGTCTCTCATTCTGGTTCAGTAGGAATCACAATCATGGGAAAGACTGCTGACCTGACAGTTGTGCAGAAAACCATCATTGACACCCTCCATAAAGAGGGAAAGCCTCAAAAGGTAATTACAAAGAAGTTGGATGTTCCCAAAGTGCTGTATCAAAGCACATTAATAGAAAGTTATGTGGAAGGGAAAAGTGTGGAAGAAAAAGGTGCACAAGCAGCAGGGATGACCGCAGCCTGGAGAGGATTGTCAGGAAAAGGCCATTCAAAAGTGTTGGACTTTCACAAGGAGTGGACTGAGGCTGGAGTCAGTGTATCAAGAGCCACCACACACAGACGGATC